>JAHQIW010004190.1:0-32669 GCA_019055375.1 Parelaphostrongylus tenuis | reverse complement strand
TATAATTTATCTACTTATTTCAAGATGGAGTCAACAAGCGAGCGAATTAGGTTGTTGATGATGCACGAATGGCTGATGGGTTCAAATGCAACGCTGGCAAGTGAACGCATCAACTGGTTTAGGGCGAAGACCCAGGTGGCAATAGTATGGTGCACAGATAATTCAAAAACTTTAAGAGGAAGTGGCAGAAAGTGCTTAAAGTTGAAGGAGAGTGGGTGTAATAGGTGCATAAATAAGTGTTTACCAGCATTTTCTCAGAACTTTTTTCCCAACCTATTGAAATATTCGTCGTCGCCTACTCTTAGTATAGGGGACTGAGCGCCCCGAGAGGATTGGCAAAAGACGAAGGCTACCGCCCGACTGATGAGACTGTCAACGTCGAAACATGTGTATCGGGCTCTATAAGTCAGCCCTGTAACAGACCACATAACATGTTAGCTCAAATAATAATTATGAGATACTACTGTGGATTTTTGAGTATTATATAGTGCAATTTGATTCCAATCAGTTATGCTTCTGCGAAAAGGCCGAACATTACTGGAGGGATTTTTCAAACTGTATTTTAGTGAAAAGAACGTCCAGATGTCTTGATTCTCCACTTTTAATTTCAATTTTTGTGGAGTGTAGTCACATTTTATGAGATGTACTCGTGTTTCCTCGGCTCTTTTCCGGAAATGAGCTTTTTCAATGTACTATTAGTGATTATTTGATAGCTTGAGAACTGGGACTCAACTTGGTCCTTAGAAAGAATTCTATAGTACTCTTTTACAGAAAAAGCAAATAACGTCCTTTTAGGAGGGGCAATTTGTTCCAACTTCAGCACAGATTTTGGTGATATAAAGTAAGATTTTGATGCGAAATACTCTTGTCTCTCTGAATAAATAGATTTTCACTGTGGCGAACTATATAATCAGATTCTTAGTGAAACAAACGCCCAATGTCCTAGAGTTTCAACTTGTCATTACGAACTGCGCGGAATTCAGTCGCATTCTGTGGAATGTTCTCATGTTTAGTCTTTTTTACTAAAAGAGTCGATGGCTTAAAACTAGAGATTTTTGTACCGGTCTCCGTTTTCGGCTTCACAATGCGTTCTACTAGTGGTAAAAAGATAACGCCAGCACTGTTTCAAATTTACAGTTTATTTTTCAAAATTATATCCTAGAACTTTTGTCGTAATCAAACTTGCCGCTACGAAAAGATAGATTATTATTGTAGAGATTGTTCTGCACATATTTCAAAAGAATGAAGGCTTAATATCATGCAAATTCTTACTTATCAATAGGCAAGATGCATCCTCTGGAACACAAGGTATTTCAAACTCTTTTCAGAAGTTTCTTTTCCTGCCTGCTTTGCGGCCCATGCTTTCAAACACTACACCGATGGTGTGAAATTTCAGGAAATCATTTCGAGAACATATGAACCAAAAAGAAATAACTAGAGCACGTTAAATTGATGCGCCCAGCCAGTGGCAAGGAATTGAGCGATTGATGATGTTTGCAAAAAAAGTATGAAGAGTATTCAAAGTTATTATTCATAAGACAGTAGAACAAAGATTCTTTTTTAACTTTATGGAAGTCCTTACTCTTAAAGTACACTAATAATTGAGAAATCATTAAGAGTAGTCAATGAAGTTGCATCGCATGCAATGGGAGGTATCATTTTTGACAAAGCAATTCATTGTTTTGTAGATGTCAGCACTGTTTCAACCATGTATAGCCTTTGCTAAATCCGTTCAGCAGTGTTTTCTTCTTACTGATTATGAAACTTCTTGATCGGCGATAAGATTTTGTACTTATTGCTAAAGTACAACGTTGTGAAAATAACGTGTATCATCCGTATGAGTCAATCGTGCCGACTGCTGCGTACGGTCATTCATCAAAGAGTCAAGCTCAAAATTATTTTTTTTACTAACAATTCGTAATCTATCTTTTGTTTATAGGTTTCTCTCAGACACGCTATAGGAGTTGTTCAGCTACTGTTTGTCCTGGCGGATCTTCTAACGAAGCCCGGCCATGTGTATCGCATCAAAGACAAGCAAAATGGGGCGAATGGGTACCGTGGAGTGATTGCAAGTTAATTAGTCAGTTACTTCGCTAAAAAAGCTAAGCGAATAGTTAGAGACAAAGTTCAGAGGTTGGCAAAGTGCTAAGTTGGCTTCCCTCCTTTCTTTGCGTAAAAATGATTTAGTTCGGTTTTTTCCACAAGGTGGCTGGCTCGAATCGATTGTGATTATACGTCTTCTATAAAGAAGACAAAGTACTCAAGCTGCAGCCAAAACTATGCGCCAAATTTTTAGAATGCTTTGGGGGGACGGTAATGGCGTGGAAACAAAACGCAGTGAATGCAGGAACTGCTGAGATACACGTAATAGATGTGATAACCTCAGACGGAAGTTGAAACCGAATCATTTATACAGAGGTCGCGTGATAACAGTATGCCATCGAGACCGCTGCTTCTGATATCGCTTTCTCTGTGACAAAAGTTATCAATGCTGTTAATAACCAACCTTCATCTGGTTTGATCTGATAGGCATATATAAGTATTAGACCTCACTAACCCCTTGACAACGATTTGAAAATTTCTAGCGGCACGTAACGCTACCATATAGCGGGCTAAAATGACATGTGGTAGTTTTTCAATAAAATAAGATTTTTATCGTCACGGAAGGAGGTTTAATCGTCGGTAAGTGATAAAATATGACAGAAAAGACTTCAATAAGGTTATGGATGCAAATGTTCGTATTTATTACTATTCAATGAGCAATCTTCGTAGATAGCCACAATTAAATAAATAGTTGGATAAACAATTACATAGTAAACCTTTAATTCTGAAATCATTACGACATTAATGTGGAAAAGAATCAATTGCATTATCATATTGTATTTCCGGTTTTAAATATCACACCGTGAATCTCTCAGTTTCGATATCCTCTCGTCCCAAGCAATATATACTAGGCACTTTATTGATTAAAAATCAGGAAAAATGATCAATTAAAATCAGGAAAAATGATCAATTTAATAAGGTATTACAAGCCTTTCAGAGGTCTGATGTGGCAACTAGTAGTGCTAGAAATATGTATAGGCTTTCGGAATTGTGAATACCATAGATGATTTGGGTCGTCATGATAAACTCAGATAGCTTCTCACCCTCTTCATTCCATTCTAGTCCGTGGGGTCCCAATGTGGCGTTCTCCGGATTTCCTTTTAGGGTTCAATTTTTGCATTAAAAATCTCTGACAATGACCTTGTAAAATGTATGATCTTCTCTGAAGAATTTTTCGAGGTCCATTCAGAACGCTTCGACTTCGTTTTCGTCATAGCTTGGTGTTGGTGCGTAAGCAACGAGGATGATCAAAACCGGCACAGAGCCACAGCGTTTCAACCGTAAGCGTCCGATACCGGTTTATAGTTGTTCAAACGAATCGATATTCACCGTCAAATTCGATTTGACGTGGACGCCAACGCCGCTGACACTTCTGCTATCTCATGTTTCGAGAAACATTCTTCTCCAGTGTCATAAATAGCGTGAAAAGGATGGCGTCTTCTCGTCACAACCAGACCATTGACATCGTACCTTATCCTTTTGCTTGAATCAATTGATCTTCTACAGCAGATTAATGAGCAATTGTTCTTGCATCATAGGTACAGATACTCGTTTTAGTCCGTTTTGATCTTGGCAGCTTAGTTTGGCCCTGAGATTTTCAGCAGCCTCTCCGTATAGCTACCTCAGCCTGGCGCTATCATATCAGGGGCTCTTTCGGTGTCAGGGAATGAGGCCCAAATTTGTTAGTGTTTTTAACATTTTATACCCAACATATAGCTTGCTGAGCTTTAAACGTGGGGGCTAGGTACTCACGAGTAGCCTGCCAGTCTCTTGGAGGAGCGGAAGGAGCTTATTTGTTGGAGGGCGGCTCCTAATCGCCTCTCATGTACTTCCCAGCCGCTTGATTACAAATTTTAGGCCGACTTTACTAGTGGAGATGGAGTTTTGTCATATCGACGCATCAGAAGCAGGGAACTCATCCGCTAAATCCACCTGCGTCTGTGGGAAGCACACGGTCCTTTTTGGTTCTCGTTTATTTCCCTATCCACCACATGGGGACGCGCCACGTGCCCTCGCGACCAACCGCGCGGTGTCCCTCAAAGAAGGAGGTCCGTCGTCTGAGGAAGAGTGTGTCTGAATATTTATCTTCACTGAAAGGTTTTTTAATGCCTATATGAAGACTAAAATATCCTGCTCGATCACTATCAAAGTGAACAGTGACAACGAGAAGGTCTGTGAAAAGTCAATAAGGCACTCGTCACAAGTGTTAGGTTTTGTGTAATGACTCGAATGATAAGGAACAAGATAGTTCGAAAAATGAGAGATAATTGGCAAGCCCTCAAGGAAAGTGCTGTCGCTCAGAACGATACTTTTTGATGACCGACGGGTAGGTGTCCAAGGCGACCTGATGCTCACGTGCAACGAGCATGAGAGAAAGGGTTCGCTTTTCCGACCTACGTCAACGATCAAATATCAAAGACGGTGTTCCACGCTCCAAGATATCGAAAATAAGGTAGACCGGGCACTGAATGCGCCTCAGCAACAACTGATGGACGAGAGCCGTTATCGGCTGGATTTCTTGGGATATCAAGCGCTCTACAGAAAGACCACCGATCCGATGGTCCGATATTTTCACGAAAAGCCTAGAAGAAAGATATGATGCTCAACGAATTCCTAGAGCATGGAGGACTTACTGGGCTACTTAAACACGTGATAGGAAAATTGGAAGTGTTCCTGGTATTCGCTCAAGTCACTCTACGATCAACGGGACGGCTCGTAATGCAGGTGATAAGTTTTTTCTTGACAATCCATTGCAAATAAAATAAAATATGTTTTCAAATAAGAATTTTGCAACATCGTCGAAGGAAATTGTGAAATGTGAGTTGAAAATAAGTTCCTACCCCATTTATGTGATTTTCGTATTGCAAAAGGAATTTTGTAGGATATGTGAATGTTTTATCTACTGAAAATATGTTGTGAAAGTTGCCCCAGTCCACCTCCTTATTGTATAGAATCAAAATTTTCCTAATAATATACCACAAAATCTTCTGTGAAGTTAGAACAGCGGACTCCGAAAGCGCATGTAACCTCCTTTTCCTCGCCAGAACATAGTATAGTGGTTATTCAGAAACAATTTCACTTTTGAAACAGACATTTCTCAAGCTATCAAAAATCTACTAGAAGTATAGTGGAAAAGCTCTCTTGGGTGTATAAGGCACAAAAACACATCGCAGACCTCAAAGTATTAGGATTGCATTCACACAATTCGTACGAAAAGTAGAGATTTTTAGGACAATTGCGCGCTCTCTTTGGAAAAAATACTTATACGAGATCCTCCAGTGACATTACACTCTTTCCTGAGGATGAAGCTTTCTTAGAGTAGGATCTCTACTATATTATACCAAAACTCCGCTATAGAAGTACAAACAATGCACTTCAAAAGCAAAGCGTTATCTTTTCTGAGTTAGTAAGACGGAATATGAAGTTCTCCTCATAAACCACGCCTTCCATCAAAATCACCGTTTTTAAGGCATCGATTCACAACAAGAAAACATTGATAAAGTAGGAAAAAATGATTCTCTTTGGTTGTGAGGAGCAATTGAAAAACCGACCTCATTCGCTCGACAGGAACTTTAAATGGGAGTATTAGCAATCATGCAAAACCGAGACTTCAGACTACAGCTCCACGTTAATGGTTTTTCAAAACTTTCCTTTATAACGATGTAAAATCCACACAAAACTATGTTTCAAACGCGCATATTTCTCGCTGAATAGAGCTCTTTCTTTAGACTAACATTGATCATTCAATAGCGTAATCGTTGCTAATTACAGCGCTGTGCTTATATGCTGAAAAGGCCGTTTCGCTGCAATGCAGCAGGTAAAATAAGTTGAATTTGTAGGTGCGGCCAAGGGGGTCCTTAGCCAATTCACGTACAGTGGCTAAGGCGATGATCGGCCAAGCTTGGACCGCTTTTACGACATCGCAACAGCGGCACGCGACTTGGTCAAAGACCCATTTGGTCGCTCATGCAATTTCAAATTATTTTACCTCCTGCGTTGCAGAGAAACGCTGTTTTCAAGATATAAGCACAGCGTTGGAATCACAAACAATTACACTATCGAATGATTACTAGCAGTACAAAGAAAGAGCTTTGTCCGGCGAGAAATATGCTCGTCTTCAGCGAAAGAAATTTCTCTTTGTAACGACGTCAAAAAAGACTTTTTCGAAAACCGGCGCTGTGGGACTGCAGCTTAAAGTCTCTGCTCCCTAATGCTTACTAACACTCCTGTCAAAAGTTCCTGCCGAGCGATTGAGGTCGGTTTTTATTTGTCTCGTTATAACCGCCTGAACCAAAAAATGTTAAATAACACTTGGAAAAATGTTCCTTTTTGTAATGATGTAGTTTTTCCTTGAAACATAGGAATTTTTCGACACATGGGCGTATTTTTTATAGAATTTTCTTCTGTAATACTCCATCATTTGATCAGGATAATGTCAATCAAGAATCCAATTAAACAGATAAATTCCTTTATTTTATTTTGGCGCGTAGTAACACAAACTGCCCACCGCAGGCGCGTCTCATAACATGGGCTAAAAACAATCCTATGTCGTTGCCAAGGGGTTAAATTGGAAAAGAGGCCTTACAGATGGCCCGATGAAGCCACTTGGAATGTCACCTGCAAGGTGATCGATAAGTTAACTACTTCAATTTATGTGTTTTAAGTGTGTCTTGCGTGGCGGCATGAAGTTACGTCACCGCGTTTGTACCGACGGTTGTTCAAATTGTTACTGCCTTGGTGCAGCCGTTGAAGCTCAGTCCTGCAACAATCAGCCGTGCTGTGAACTAAGCCCGGTAGGTAAGCTCTGCTAAAGTCAGGCTGTTTCAATCACGACTGTGACTAAACTTTTGACAAAAAATCATCATACATTATTCAGATGTATTACAAAGTCATTCATGTTAACAAAAACTCTTTTTCCGGCTCAAGAGATAGAATGTGTAATATCACAAAATAATTTCAAGTGATTAGTTTTTCTGGTAAGTACTTTTATGCTTTCAAAAAAACGTCCATTAATAACTCTCACATTCGGGTGAACTTCTCTCGCCCTATAGGAAGATCGAACCAAATTGAGCCACTTCTAATTTAACTTCTAAACTTGAGTCATACTCGCTTTGACTATTTAGTTAATGTAAAAGTAGTCATACACCTTACACTCGCCATGTCGTGAGTTTTTAATCCTTTGAAGACGTTGTGCATTCCACGAATTTGGTGCGTGCTTTTTTGAAATTCTCGCCAAAGCCTTTCCATAAAACTTTTGCTAGCCATTCGATAGTTTGAGAGATCTGAATACTGTGCTTGGCTTACAAAACACCTTCTTGGTGTGCTGTAGAAGCTAAAAGATTGCTACGTCTCACCTTCGGCGCACTTTGTGTTTTAGGTGTACTTTCCGACGATGGCATGAAATCACGTCACTGCGCTTGTAACGTCGATTGTCCAACTTCCATATTCGCCGTCTTTTGAGACCTCGCTCAAAACAATATAATCTGACAATGTATTTTTGAGCCCATAAAAGGCCTCAAGAAAGGCTCAAAAATACATTGTTATATTAGCTTGTCCATTTCTGAGCGGTTGGAGCCTGTAAATGGTCTTTGTATGAGTGAAAGTAGATTACTTCACACCCGAAGTAGTTGTCGCTTGAATATCATGGCGGATTTGTTCTCTATAACAAAGTGAAAATGAATAATCGCACCTATGGAACGAAAGGACAAAGTTTTTTTTTTGTACAATTCCAATATCAAAGCCCAAGAATTTGCTTGAAATGGAAAAAATTTCAAAAAGAATTGCGAATATCACAGTCTATTGGGGAGGCAGTCGAAAACGCTGCGTGCGATATTCGTTTTTTATTTAGTAATTTTTTGTGTACCTCTCCATTCGACCGCTTTTTTATAGACCTTGTTCAAAGAATAATCTGATATAAATATAACATGTTTTGAGCCATTGAGGTCTAAGGATTATACAGGCGTCAGTTTCGTGCTGCCGGAACTCATCAGTAGCACTGTCCTCGGTTCAGCCGATCACTTGAGGATACACTCCTCCTTGTCGGATTATTCATTGAGCAAGGTCTATGAAATGCGGTCGAATGAAGAGGTATGGTCCGTTTCATAAGCCACAATCTCGACTGCAGGTGATTACAATATCAGGTAGATCCATCACCTGCGGTGACTTATTGCTCGGCATCGATTCTTTCATAGAGTATAACCTTGAGAGATTGGCTGAACCGATGACTGTGCTACTGATGAGACTTGGTAAGACGAAACAGGCGCCTGTATAGCACTCAAAAATTAAGGGCTCAAAAGATGATATATCTTTGCCGAAATAAATTTTTCTGTCTCAAGAATTTTATAGATTCTTCTAATATTCTCATGCATAACGATTTTCTCTAGACGCTCATGTGCTTTTAGTGCCTGTATGTCTGAACGCTTGACGTATATTCTTCCGCTCTTACAGTGATTTATGCAAACTACCTCAAAAATAAAATTCATTACCAGAATTTCCGTTTTTAAGCTGTAGAATTGTACTTAAACAGTGGTGGAAAGTCGGGCACAGACGCGTGCCATATAAGTGATGTCCGACGAAGGTTAAACGTGAATTTCTTGTGGCTTTTGCATTGCATTAGCAAGACCTTTTTAATGACCAACTATTTGCCAAAATCTAAGCATATATATATGTATATATATCACCTGTCACCTGTCGTCCCGTTGATCGTCGAGTGACTCGGCGGGTACCAGCAACTCTTCCATTTTTCCCTATCGCGTGCAAGAGTAGCCCAGTGGGTCCTCCTTGCTCTAGAGTTTCGCTGAGCATCATATCTTTCTTCCATCGCTTTCGTGAAGAAATCGGACCAACGGGTCAGTGGTCTTCCTTTAGAGCGCTTGACGTCCCGAGGAATCCAGTCGGTAACGGCTCTCGTCCATCGGTTGTCGTTGAAGCGCATCACGTGTCCGGCCCACCTTATTTTCGATATCCTGACGTGTAGAACGGCGTCTCTGATTTTCGATCGTTGACGTAGGTCGGAAGTTCGGATCCTTTGTCTCATTTGCGAAATACGAGATACTCCTAGCATCGACCTTTCGACTGCGCGTTCGATAACGGCAAGTGATCTTTCATCCTGCTTACGTAGCGACCAGATTTCTGCTGCATACGTTAGCGCAGGGATAATTGTCGAGTCGAAAAGGTGGGCACGGAGTCGGATGTTCTTTGTCCTCTTCACTACATCTTCGATGCTCTTAAACGTTCCCCAAGCCGCTCGTTTCCTCCTGCTCAACTCTGGGGCTAGGTCGTTCATCATGTTGATTTCACGACCTAGATAGATGTAACTGGAGCATTCGGAAATTGTCGTTCCGTTGAGCGTGAATGGGGCATTAGAAACCCATCCGTTCCTCATGAACGTTGTTTTCGTTAGATTCAGTTGAAGACCAATCTTTCCACAGGCGTTATCGAAATCAGTCAACATTCGTTCCGCTTGGCTGATGTTTGGTGTTATGAGAACGATATCGTCAGCAAAGCGAAGATGGTTTAATTGTCGACCGTCAATTTTCACTCCCATTTCGTCCCATTCTAATGTTCGCATGACGTTTTGTAGGGTGGCAGTGAATAGTTTTGGCGATATTGTATCGCCTTGTCGAACCCCTCTTCTTACGTCAATGGTGATATTGTTGTAGAATGGAGATATTCTGGTCGTGAAATCTTTATAAAGCTCACGAAGGATCATTATATACCGAGTAGGGACGCCCTGGTTATCCAGAGCCTCTATAACCGCTTCTGTTTCCACTGAATCAAAGGCTTTTTTCAGATCGATAAAAGTGAGACAGAGTGGTTGTTTGTACTCTCGCGAAACTTCAATGAGTCTTGTGATCGTGTGGATGTGGTCCATGGTACTAAATCCTTTTCTGAACCCTGCTTGTTCGCATGGCTGTCCTTCGTCCAGTGTTCTGTCAATCCTGTTCAGGATGACTCGAGTAAAGAGTTTATAGACAACGGACAGCAAGCAGATTGGGCGATAATTGCCTATGTCGTGAAGGTCTCCCTTTTTGAACAACAATACGGTCTTGCTGGTTTTTCATTGAATAGGGACCTTGCATTCTGACAGGTAGCGAGTGAAGAGCCGAGCCAGGGTGTTGATGAGAACTGGCGGCAGGTTCTTCAGGTGTTCTGGTCTAATCCTGTCTGGACCGGGTGTTGTTCTGTTTTTCACCGACGATATAGCATGTCGGATTTCGGAAGGAAGGACCGGTGGAACGACATATTCGTCCTCTTTCAATCTATATGACGGTAAGAGAACATGGCTAACGAAGAGATCCGAGTAGTACTGGTGGATGATTTTTTCCATAGCCCTTCTGGAAGCTGTAAGTGTCCCGTCAGGGTATCGGAGTGCAATCATCTTGGTCTTATAGTTGGCGAAGCCTCGCTGGGCTTTGCGAATGCTCTTCCCAGCTTCTGCAGCTTCTGCCATAACTGCTGCTCTTCTCTCTTTAAGGTCTTCTTTTATCGCTTCTCTGCATCGTTTCGCAAGTTCGGACGTAAGGTTTCGGTTGCCTGCGGCTCGTGCGATTCCACGTTGACGTATCAGCTCGAGTGTCTGTGGAGAGAAGCGTCTCTTCGTGACCTTAGGACTTTCGGCTTTTTTAGCGCCAACGTGAAGATATTCAACGAGTCGATCATATTCTTCGTCGATGTTGTCGACAACGGTATCTTCCCAAGAGCCGACTAATGATTTGAATACATCCCAGTTTACGGTAGTTCTGGGACTTCGTTGTTTGAATTTAGCGGCTTTCTCTCCTCTCCTCAAAATCGGAACGTTGCGCGAAGGAGGCGATGGTCTGATCCCGTGTAGAACTTGGGAACAACAGCGACGTCGGTCAGGCAAAACCTTCGATTTGCTATGATGTGATCTATTTCATTATGGTACTCTCCATTGGGAGACTCCCACGTCCATCGCTGATAGAGAGGCTTTTGGAATTGCGAGTCACCATGGATGGTTTTGGTCGTCATGATAAACTCGGATAGCCTCTCAACCTGTTCATTCCATTCTAGTCCGTGGGTCCCTATGTGACGTTCTTCAGACGTTCTTCTAGGTCCAATTTTTGCGTTAAAATCTCCGACAATGACCTTGAAGAATGTATGATCTTGTCTGAAGAATTTTCGAGGTCCATATAGAACGCTTCGACTTCGTCTTCGTCATAGCTTGATGTTGGTGCGTAAGCAACGAAGATGGTCAAAGCCGGCATAGAACCACATCGTTTCAACCGTAATCGTCCGATGCGGGTTGTTAGTTATTCGAACGAGTCAATGTTCACGGTCAAATTCGATTTGACGAGGACGCCAACGCCACCGACACCTCTGCGATCGCATGTTCCAAGGAACAGTTCTTCTCCGGTGTCATAGACAGCGTGAAAAGGATGGCGCCTTCTCGTCTCAGCCAGGCCAATGA
Source organism: Parelaphostrongylus tenuis (assembly GCA_019055375.1). Taxonomy (NCBI): domain Eukaryota; kingdom Metazoa; phylum Nematoda; class Chromadorea; order Rhabditida; family Metastrongylidae; genus Parelaphostrongylus; species Parelaphostrongylus tenuis. The sequence goes on along the minus strand of JAHQIW010004190.1, from coordinate 21,136 downwards.
CGTCGTACCTTATTCTTCTTGCTTGAATCAATAGATCTTATACAGCGGATTGTTGAGCAAGGGTTCTTGCGTTGTAGGTACAGATCGTCATTTTAGTCCGTTTCGATCTTGGCAGCCTAGTTCGGCCCTGAGATTTTAGCAGCCTCTCCGTACTCGTCCTACCTGGCGCTTCCGTACCAGGGGCTCTTTCGGGGTCAGGGGAATGAGGCCCATATTTGTTACTGTTTTTGGCATTTTTGATACCCAACGTGTAGCTTTCCAGGCTCTAAACGTGGGGGTTGGGTACTCACGAGTAGCTTGCCAGTCTCTCTCGGAGGAGCGGGAGGAGCTTATTTGTTGGAGGCGACTCCTAACCGCCTCCCATGTACTTCCCAGCCGCTTGATTGCAGGCTTTTGGCCGACTTGACTCGTAGAAATAGAGTTTTGTCAAGTCGGCACTGCAGAAGCATGGAGCTCGTCCCCTGAATCCACCTGCGTCTCTGGGAAGCACACGGTCGCTTTTGGTTCGCGTTTTATTCCCCTATCCACCACCTGGGGACGCGCCACTGCCCTCGCGACTAACCGGGCGGGATCCCTCAAGGAGGGAGGTCCGTGGTATATATATATATATATATATATATATATATACATATATGCATGGAGTGATATGCAAGGCTTTGAACCCTTGCGGCATCGTTCTTTTCGCCGCTGCACTACCGCGGTTCTTGGTCTGATGTCATCCTTCCTGCGTTACAGTAAATCGATTCCGTTAACAATTAAACGTTAACGATTTGGCCTGATAAGTCACATATCGGCATTGAATCCACTTACGCTGACAGCTACTGACATATGTAGTCAGCAGTTGTTTATTCAACTGTAGCAGGGGTATAATGTCACGACCATATATCTAGAAAGGCTATATAACCGGAAAGTAAGAGCTTATATGGCGCGGTGGTTAGGGGTGCTGTGCGACACTCATGGTCGATGGTTCGTTTTCTCGTTCACTTACCTAGCCTTCCGTTTTTCCGCGGTGGGTGACTGGTACCACACTTATTTGGGAGGATAAGAGTGCTGACTTGATAAATCGGTAAATCATGCGCGCCATTGTAAAGGTCAGATATGCTTCCGATACCCTTAAGCAATGCTAGAGAAGACGAATACATGGCTCATTCCTCAGCAAATAATTATTGCCTAGAGCTCTATTCTTTATTCTTAAATGCGGACAGGATAAGACGCGGGGTCAAATCTTGCCCGATGTTCAAAGTTGTGCATATCACTCAACATTATGAACATATATACCACTTGTTTCGAGTGTTCTCTAAGACCACGCTTAAAATTCAACGTAAGTGCCCATAAAAGACCATATTACATGATCACTCACAATTAATTATCAGAGCTCATGCAATCGCCGTCTCTGGCGCTTTGGCAATCTTTGCAGTCATTGGTTTCGCAGAGGCGGTCATATAGTCGGTTGCGGACTAATTGGCACTTTAGTGTATTTAATGGTATCTCGACTACTGCTACCGAATTATCCAACCCTGTTCTTTTTAAGCAGTGTTCGATAGCTGCACTTACTTTGTCAGAGATAAAGGGCAGGATGAACGGAACTTTATCCTCGCCAGCGATTGAGGGTGCCGAACCTCTCGTCCAACCTGAGGAACCCATACCGTGCTGTAGTCATTAGAGATGGCTATTTTCCACTCTAAGCTTAGGGACTCTACCTTATGTTCTTTTCCTGTCACACAATAGCACCTGTTCGAAGCATGTTTTTCACAAGTGCGCATTTTGTGTGCGATGGATGGGAATATAGGTAATGAACCAAACGTTTTTATTGCTTGGCTTGCGGTACCATTTTGTGTTGTAGGAGTTATTGGATAGGTTGACTCAAACGTTTGAAAATGGCAGCCAATTTGATATAGGTTTCTCACGGATGAACTTTATGTACTCTGACTGACTATTTGACAACTTAAAACATTTGTCCATCTCCTCTTGCGTTGAGCAGAAGACAATTTAATCATCTATATATCTACACTAGAGTAACGTCCGGAGATCGATTATTGTGGCCTCTACTTTAGACATAAAATAGATAGCGAGAGTCAGAGCTAGTCGTTGTCCCATTGCCAGTCCTCTGATCTGTGCAAAATAGTTCCCAGACCGCCTAAAGAATGAACAGTTTAAGGACTCTTTTAAGAAAGCCATAGCTTGCCGAATGATGCCATACAGGTTCGTAGTTCTTTCGTGCTCCGTAAGAAGCTCGCATATGGCTTGCATTGCGGACTCATTCGACACGTTTGTACAAAAAGCGGTCACGTCGAAAGATCTCATGACGTACTCGTCGTTGCGAGTCGCGTTACGTAGACAATGCAAGAACATTTGTGTATTGGTGAAATGGCTGAAATGTGTTTTAGTAGTCGGACTAGTATTAAGTTCATAAACCACCTTATTCTATCTGTTGGCCCGACCACACAGCTGATGATGGGTCTAACTTTAAATTTCAAAGCTACGATGCTTTATTTCCATATACTTGCTATTTTTTTGAGGGAGGATATGATGTGAAATACAATTCCAAGAATGATAAGACACGAGCAAAACTCGGGATCACAGGTGAGCTTAGGACGCGCTATTGCCCTTTTGGAGGACTGACGTCATTTCCACTTTACTACGAAGGCCCTTGCTATGCCTTTCTCTCTGACCTTTTACCACCTTTTACCATTAGGGAACAAATGTACAAAATTGGTACACGAGCCTTTCTGTGGTTTTCTCATCGGAAACGGAATTTCACAAGTGTTTTACTTCTAATTCGATAGGTGAAAGAACTATGAGTCTAATACTATTCTCCTTTTGTGAAAAGGCTTACTTGGTGCTCTGTAGCAAAGAAGATTAAATTACCTTTTTCCTCCGAAATATACAGTGTGTTGAGTACTAGTGCTGACTTTTCCTTTCCAAACAGAGCTCTTTAATTCAAATTTTGACAATCATTCGATATTTTGAGAAACTGCATTTCCAGCAGTGGATTTGATTTTTTAAAAGACATTTTTATTTCTCTGTATCAACGGTGAAGAGAAAATCAATCACGCTTTGTCACTCAATGGATTTTATAATACCTCGATTAATATTTGATAGAAAAAAATTTGATAATTTAAAATCTTAGTTTTGACTCTAAAAAGATTTTCATATAGTGCTGTAAGAGCAGAAGAACGATTACATTCTGTACTCAAAGGAGTGAGCCCGTTGCCTAAAATTTAGAGCGGGTTTATTGGGCAATTAATAATGGAAATAAAAGGCTGATCTCTACAGAGATGTAAAACATTGCCTTCTATAAATGCTAAAACTAAAAACCTTTCCGGAACAGAGAAAGATTCTCAAATAAAAAACGAAAATCAGATCTTTCGGGGTATTTTTTGTAATCGCTACGCGCAGCGCCATTCGGGAAAGCGCGATTTTTGTCACTTATTCAGAAATTTTTCACTGTTTTGAAAAAACTTTTGGATTATCTGATGCTTTGATAGAGCGCAATGTCTTTACGCGCTCATATGCTTTTGATGCTTTCATATCCTTTATGTGCGGAGAAAACTCTGGGGTGAAATGCAACTTTCATTTTGCTCTTACAACATTTTATAAAAGCCTTTTCAAAATTTATATTTCATCTTAGGACCATCGGAATCCATGCTATCGAATGGCCACCAAACTTGCAGTGAGAAACTTTCCACAAAAGAAACCGTAGCCGAGCGAAGAAAGCGAATCGAGTGTGAATTTGCTTATCCAGTGCATTAGAAAGGCCTCTTCAGAATCTGAATAACTTCAATTTTGCCAAAATTTTATGAACAATTACTAAAATTCTAGGAGAACTCTTTCTCCAACAAAAAAGATTTGTAGCGGAAAGGGTCAACCTAATAGGTGTTGTTCAGTTCATCCGCCATCCATTAATGAGGGTGATCTAGGTTGCAGAAAAAATATAATAACGATAAGTACAAAAGCAGAAAATCTCAACAATTTGGAAGAACTGGTGGAGTTAGAAAAACCTTCCAGATCGTTTCTCTTCAAAACCATTTTTTCGGCTGAAACGATCAATGATCATTTGTCATTGTTAACTTTTTATCATCATTCATTTCTCTTCAAAATCTGTCTGAATATTGAATTTAGTAGTGTGTAGCTCATCTGGATGTCAAACGGAGCATCGCTTGCACTTCATGATTACCGATTACTAAAATGGAAACTCCTATTCTTCATCACTGAGTGCTTACTGAATAGATTTTAGTGGTCTGAATGGTCAGGATGTAGTGTCACATGTGGCACGGGCGGTATTTCGTATCGATCACGGCAATGCAACTGCTCACAAAAGGTAAGTTCTTCCACAGGGAAGTTGTTCTTGAGAATAAACATGTCGCCCTTAACGACATCTGAGACTGAATTTGTGATTGTTCAGTGTGTCGGAATCCACTTTTGAGCGGAAAGCGTGTAATGCTCAGCAGATGTGTACTGCCCCACCGACTAACGCATGTACACAGGAGCCGCGTTGTCCTTGCATTAGCTGTTGCGTCAGTTCCTTTTTTTTTGAAGTTCTTCATGGGATGTTTTGAGGAATTCATCAGTACACCCACACAGTTTAGTGTCTAAGGGAGAGAGCTTTTGAGGATTTAGCATAGTTAACAAGCATCCTAGCAAGGTTTGAACAAGTCCAACAATTCCATCCTAACAGGAATCTCAATTAAGAATAGACACATGAAAACGGAGCACTAGGAGCTTCTCCTATCCTAAGTTTTCTAGAAGGAACAGTGCAAATCGTATCATCTTGATGATCTAAGCGATACCCCTACTTAATAGGTCTGGATGGCGGACAAGAAGAGCAGAAGTTTTACTAAACTCTCAATGAACTGATCATGAGGGATGAGCACGTGAAGTATAATCATATATAATCAACAAGAGCGATGAAGAAACTTTCAATACTTTTAACGCTGGTACCCAGCTTCATTAGATTGACTAACACACTGAGGAACGGTGGTTGATTGATTTTTGCAAGCTGCCTGCGATTTTCGTTATAAAATAGGAATTTTTTCATCGCTCCTGCAAAAACTTTGGGGTTTTGAAAATCACTCTGATACTGCATAATTTTTTTCTACACACTCATATACTTTTTGTGCATATATAACTCTTCTTCATAAAAAAAAACTCCAGGTGTAGAACGTAATCTTCTTTTCGCTCCTATATCCTATTTTTGAGGCTTTCTCAAAAGATAAACTTAGCCTTGGACTTGACGAGATTGGCGCTGCTGAATGAGCATTAGTCTCGACTAACAAAAAGCTATCCAAGGACTCTAACAGAGCAAACAAATCAAACCGAGTGTGGGCATAATTTCATTTATGCTGCTACAGCGCATGAAGAAGACCTCTTCGCATGCACAGTATTGAAAATGACAAGAACTAAGCTTTTGATAGCTTAGTAAAAGTCTAGCAAAAGGTCTCCGAACAGAGAAACATACTACTAAAAAGTCGTGGACCGATAACGACTCTTATCCATAAAGGGCTATGTGCAGAATGTGGTAACGTATTTTGGTTCCTTTTCGTTTGGTAGCACAGAATTGTCTAACGGTCCTTTTGCTGGACAACAATTTTTCATAAGAGTAAGTGATCCTTCGAAACCTTAGATCTCTGGCTAGCGTGGTGCGTGTCAATTTTTTTGAAAACACCTTTTTGTAACGCTGTGAAGTTCAAAATAAAATTATGTATCATATTGGTTGCGTAATCCAATTAATACTTCGGTGGAATTAAGAAAAGCACATGAATTTGTAGGGAAAATCTTTAGTAACAGTATGTGAATCAACGGCATTTTTCCTGCTGCACTGCAGAGAAACAGCTTTTCCAGAAAATAAGCACAGCGTTGGAATCGTTAACTCTTACGCTATCGAATAATCTTTAATGGCCTCCAGAAAGGGGCTCTGTTTTGCTCAAAAAAAGGTGTGTGTAAAACACAATATTTTCCGTTCACTGAAGCGATAGAAGAGGTTTTTTCTCAAGCTTTCGAGCGATTACTAACACTCTTATGAAAAGTTCTTATCAAGCAAAAAGGATCGGCTTACAATCTGTGCTACCAGACGAAAAAATACCCGTATTCTCTTATTTTCGAAAATGATTTGAAAAACTTTTAAGCTCACGACGAAAGTTAGATATCAAGAAATAAAGCATTAGAACGTAGCTATAAATATCAGGAAGGTCTCAGTGATAGCTAGTCACGATGTATCTACTGTCAGCATTCAAAGAGAAACTCTAAGTTCTAAAACGACCCTAGACAGAATGAATTTTGTCAGTATTGTTGATTAACATCGAATGTAGAAAACCTCTGAAAAACAGCCAACATTACGGTGGGAGCTGTGTAATAAAAATATCGTGTTCTAGTTACCGCTTCCGCACTGCATCATCCCCACCATATACCAGACAACCTTGTACGGAAAGCGAAGACGTCGAGCACTACAACTTAGATGAAACAGTGTCCGATCGATAAATTAATCAAAAAATTTTTTGAACGAATATTTATATCAGAATACAATCTCCCAATGAAATCATAACGAACCCAGTCACTTTCCTGAATAACGACACATTTTGTAGATATTTGTGAAGCCGATTCAGCAACCAAAGCGGTGAACTAAAAAAATTTCATCTAGCCGCATGGCTATTGGTCTTTGAATGAATCGTTGTTTTTATACTTATAAAAGGCAGATACTCAAATGAGTGAATCTCTGCCTCCATCCTCTGGCCGCCTGATCTCGGTGCTTCTACTGATGACTCGGCGGATAGTATTATTGTTTCAATCAATTTATAAACAGGAATGATTACAAGTATTAATCACTTAGCAGTAAATGAAAGTGGAATATAAAGAAAGTAGAAGAGCCATACATTTACTGTATCACAATACCAAAACAAGGAGAAGAAGAAAAATGATTCATCCGACGAGAACTGGAATACATGGGAATTTCAGTAGCTTCTCATGTGACTTGATATATAAAAACTAGAAACAAACCCGAAAAGTTGGCATTCAATAGCGAACAGAAGTGGTTGAAGAAGAGAAGAAAGTACAAATAATGCCAGCATGATCAATATTCAAATAAGGATCGATAGACATCTCAACAGTTCAGGTAAAACGAGTAGAAAGAACGCAACATCACAGCTCTCAAACTGTTAACTTTATCAAAAATCTGATAATAACTACAAGCTATGCCAAGAAATGAGGAATGACAGCGGAGTTTCCACAACCGATCACAGATTATCGTATTATAACAGAAATGAAGTGGACAGACAGGCACTGCACAGTCATCTTGGTTTTTTCTCTCCTTCTTTATCACTCGTTTGAGTGGAAATCACTTTATACTCACGCCATTCATGCTGAAATTTGAACAGATGAATGGTAGAGAACATAGGGTTATCAAAAAGAGAATCTGAATATTTACTTCATATCGCTTGTTGACTCATCGTGCTTGAAAGAAACATTGTTCACGGGTACTAAATAGCGACACATTGGGCGCTTCATTTTCTCGTCTGAACCTCTTGAGTTAAGGCAAAGGATGAGGGATAAAACTCTTGGTGCTGATCAACCCTTGAAGGATGCGCCATGCAATCGTCTTCAATTTTTAGTGTTGCTCGAGGTTACTTTTGGGTTGAGGTTACGTTTGGAGTATATCTGGCCTTTATAATGAGTCGCGGTGGCCTACCGATGTACCAAGTCAATCTTGCTATTCTTTCAAACAAGTCTGGTACCAACTGACAGAGTCCGGATGGACTGAAGGCTTGGTGAACCTTGAACGCGGGATTGAATCATCGGCTATCAATTAAGCGACCGTGTGTGTCACAAAGCACCTCCAACTACTACACCACATGTGCTCGTCTAGAGTTAAAAAGGTTTTTAAAATTTCTGTCCAGCAATCAAGCTTAAAGTGAATTTACGCCGTGAAAAACTGCGGTGACCTATTCGTGGTTATTGTATTGTCGTAGAAAAAGTAAAAATAAGAATCATCTTCCGATATATTTTATGCTCTTCGTACTCCTACACAAGTGGGCGAAGTTCTTTGAGCGCCTTTATATGACAGGAAGGGGTGGAGATCTTACTACTGGCAGTCGCTAGAAAAACAGTGTATGAAACGCAACCTTTACGCTCACCATTTCCTTGTCACATGGTACTCTTGACAAAAAGTCTAAAACTTCGTTGTTGTCGATGTAATGCGGATTACGTAGTTTCTTCGTAAATTTGTTAACACCTAAAAGCAGAAAAGTTTCAATCATACGTGTTTCAGTCATGAATTTCTAACAAGACTCTATATGATGGTGTAATCATGGATCACAGCAGTCGTAGTCGTTTGTCCCGCTTGTTCTCTTCTATTTACCATTCGAGGGTCAGTGAATTTGCCTATGCTATGGCTGTTATGAATTGATGAACTTGTCTTCATCATCAATGGCGTTGAATCACTAAGATCCCTGTATGGCAAGACAAATAATTGTAGGTGTTTGGTTTCTGTAATGGTTTTCTCAAGCAAGTCTGGTGTCAGCCTACAGATTTTAGATGATTGGGAGGACTGATCAAATGCCCCACCGTACTCCTAATGAATGCTACGATACTTGCTTTTGAGATTTGGAATATTACACCTATCTTAACCAGTAGGTCGACTTGAAACAAAAAGTGCTGCCATCCTGGAGCACTCGGGTCGAACAGCATCAAACACATTCTTGATCCACAAAAGTCGCAGCGGTCTGTCGTGATCCATTTTAGAACGCAAGGCTATTTCATGGTTTTTTTCGAGAAAAAACATACTCGACAATCATTCAGTAACTCAATGGAGATGAAAATCCAAAGATCACAACATTTCAGCTGAATCCGATAGCTGAACGTGACCACTTACTTTGACAAATGACGGTTGCACGTCAGCTTGAAAGATAAGAAAAGCTGTAGGAGTCCCACATGCAGAGACGGGAAGTATAATGCATTTTCGTACCAAAAAACGAATAGGTAAAGTTTACCCCAAATCATGATAATCCATCGTAATGGTACAAAATACAACAAAAGCGTGGCGACCATAAGCACTCCGATAGCCAGCCATGACAACCATGGTTGTGAGAAGTTGAACGTACTGCAATGGAAAGCAAGTATAACAGAATAAAGAGATGACAATAAAGCGTGTCAGAGACGCATAACTTTTGCGCTCAATAAATCTTTTGTAACTAAACAGTCAAGGTCATTCTTATTTGGGACGTGATTAGACTTTCGAGCACTGCAGTACCATATGTTATGACGCTAGCCTACAATTTAACACCATGTGAAATAAGCCGAAATCAAAGTTTTCGGAGATTTAGTGGAGAATGGCGTCAAAAGATCATGTTTTTCCTTCAATAAATCTCGTATTCAAAAGCGAACAGAAAGCAATATGATATGATAACATATTTTGGGCCTTTCATGAGGTCTTTTATGGCACTTATGCAGTGTAAGACAGTGTTCAACATTACAGCATCGTCACTTGTACAGTGTCTTTGAATTCAGTCAGTTCCGCGGGAGATATCCCCTACATAGAGAAACCGACGCCGATGAAAGGCTCAAAATAAGTTAACAGAATATATTGTTCTGAGCGAGATCTCAAAAACGCGTGAAACGAAGAGGAAACGTTTGGGATAATTCACACAAAACAAGATGTGAACTTAAGAATAAGTTCTTCAGATCCATCCAACTCCATCCAATCCATAAATTAATCTGGGCATTGAAAATTTATAAAATTGCACGAAAGCAAGGCTATTCAAAACGATGGCCGTTTGGCAAAGGAAAGACAAGACGATCTGATTGTTAGGGAAATTAGTCAAATCTCGCCATAGAAGATCTTATGCAGAAGAAAACATTCAACAAGTTTAATTGGAAGGTCTGTGGTTGAAAGAATAGGATAAGCCTACATGTAGACCCACACTACTTTGTGATCTCCACTGAAGCTACGCCAATAGTAGTAATCCGACGAAAATGAAATACAAGGACTCTTCATTTCGAATAATCTTCCACTCATTCTCGTTTTCGGATATTAGATTTTCGGGCTTTCAAAAAAAAGCGTTAATGGTGGTTTGATGGTGCCGGTGTAATCATAATTAGATCATAATTCAGACTGATATGATACTGTAGGCAAACTTTCGTATTCGTTGGAGTAGCGCACATATGAAGACGAGCGTATTTTGGACCACCGCCAGTGTTTCTTGAACCGATGACAGTGTGTCACGCAACGATGAAGACGATGACTGAAAATCTGGGAATGTTGTTAAGAACGGATATTTTAACAGAACACAACACAATCGGTAATAGTAATCCGAGAGGCTGGACGTTAAAACTTCTAGGTGTGGCATTTTATCGGCTGAATTAATGATAAACTTCATGCAAATATGCTAAGACCACAATTACACACTTCCTTGTCCTTGTTCCCCGTGATGGAATTCGTAGGCGATTTTTCGCGGAACGATTTTTTGACATCCTAAAAGATATACGTGCAACAAACACACACGACACACATACAGACATCAACGACAGTAATCCTGTGTGATAAAAACCGCCGAATCGATTCTTGAACATCTGAGCGTTCTTTGCTAAATTATAGTATAGTATCGAAATTAACCATCTTCTTGAACATGTTGATAGGAAACAATAAAAGAATGGCGACATTTACACGGTCAACAAACAGCGTTAGTAGAATGTTTTGGTTATGTTTAAGATTGATTTTATTGATCATCGTAATTCTAAAATATTAGGCTTCTCATAGGTTTTGGCACTAGAGCACTGGCTACCAAATTTGTTTAAAGTATGCGCATCAGCCTGAACACATTTCTAACATTTCTTAGACAACAAGCAATACAACCCTCTTAGCTCGTCTCCTTGGATTCAAGGAAAGCTGTCAATGTTTGACGCAAATTAATAATCCTGAAAACTTCTCCTTGCTCAAGAAGTGCTCCATCAACCGGAAGAGGTGATAGCCAGACAGCGACAAGTCAGGACTGTACGGCGGATGATTCAGTTACTCCTAACCCAGTTCGCTTACCTTTCTCTCGATTAACTTCGTGTGGGAGTCAAGAGCGAAATTGGTTGTTCAATTTGATGTAGCCGGCGCAAAACTCAGAAAGAAGCGAAAGCTGTTCGCCTGGACACAAATCCTTGAACTTTGCACGATCGATGTTCTTGAAGGCGGTCTATGTATGGAATCCCATTCGCGCTCGTAAAGTAGCAAATTGAGAAAAGGGCTTTAGTGGCGAATATGATGCGATTAGTATGGACAAATTTGCTACCAAAAGCAATCTCAGAAAATTTCGCACAACGGTATTGGTTTGTTGTCTGAAAGATGGCAGAAATGCGTTCAGGCTGATGGCGCATACTCTGAATGGTGCTGTTAAGGAATTTTGGTTCTCAGGTTGAAGAAAAAGCTCGTCTACTCCCGCTGAAGATTCAAAATTTGTACACAATTCCAATGAAGAACAACAATAGTTATTCTTTGAAGTAAAGAGCACCATTATCCACCATCTCTTCTACCAACGATCTGCAAGCTCTGGGATCTGCTCGAAGTACCATTCCTTGGGTTTTGAATCAAGAAACTCAAACATGTTTTTTCAACTTGATCAAATGCCTCGAATAGGCGTGTGCTCTGTAAATGTTTTATTAAGCGCAACTGGGCCATAATCGAAGGGTGCAGCATTTGGATTCTAGGCTGAGTGCGGTAAGACCTCGACGGACTCCAGTTTGATCAAATTTTTCCTGAGTCTTCTTTGCGGTATAAGGTCTGGCATTGTCTTGCTGAAGCAGCGCTCGCTTTTGCCGAATCAATGTCGAGTATTTTATAACTAGTTTTACGAGGGAATTTCTTATGGAATTACTCTTGAGATAATCTCATAAATTTACAATAACCGATACTGTGTGAAACAAACATGATTTGAATTTTTCGCGGCTTTCACGAAACTTTTCCCTCAGCCTAGTACATCTGGTTAAAAAAGTTTGATGTTTATTGTTCTAATGTCAAAACCTATGAGAAGACCTTATACTACGTTCAGTCACAGACCACTAACCATAACTGTAGAGACGGTCACGTATTCTCACAATCTAAGTAGAAGTTCTGAATTACTTTGGATAATGCTGATTAATTTTTCTTCAAAACCACTAAACGAAATTCTAGCCAAAGATTAATGAAGTGTCCAGAAAAGGAGAAGCACTGGAAATATGCTAATGCGTCGCGAAATTTTGTCAAATAAAGTTGTTGTCAACATACCTTCTCCTCTTCCAGAATATCGTCGTCGTCAAGAGCGACATAGTTGACGTCAAGTCGGTCGGACGATGTTATCTCGTCCTCAACCCGCTTGTAGACAAGGCATTTCACAAATAACAACAAAATAAGCAGTGGAACATGATAGAGCTCAAAATAGTACACACTTATGACGAAGATCTGCAAAAGCAATCTTTTGAATTTAACTTTGAATGGAAAGTTAGAAGGACTTCACAGAAAGAAAAAAGAACACAGAAAGTTAAGGAGATGCCTTGGTACAGATATTACCAGAATAGAAAAAGCATATAAATAGACATTGCTATTGTTAAAACTTAGTTCACTTTTTCAATTTTTAAGACAACTGAAGAAGGAAAGATTTAGAATTATGGTAAAAAAAAAGCTACTGGAACAAAATGATGCGCGAAAAGAGAAACGTGTCAATGTTCGTGAAGGAGGAGGGAACGAATAGGGAAGAAGGAAAGATGTTCGCAATTGATTAATATGCTACTGCATTCGGTTCGACTTAATAGAGGCTAGTTTGAGATGTAGACGAAACATTGTGTGCATTTTTGATTAACCCTAACCACTTTGCTACCTGAGCTACAAACGCTTACAAGTAATGGTAAACCTCCACAACATCATTGACATGATTAGATTTGTGTATGCCGATTTCTGTACTCTAGTTTCGAAAGAAGCGCGCGTCGTACAACGACGCTTAGAGGTGCCTGCAATGTACGTGGTCGTTGATTCGAAATCGAGCCCGGACTCACCAAACCTTCTTTCCCTCTGAGAATGGAAGATTGGTGCCAAAATTCTCTGGGAGAATAGCAGCAATTACCTAATGTTTCGGTAGGCCAATGGAAGTCACTTATAGACCAGATATGCATTGAGCCATCTATAAAGTTGTTCAATGAAGTGAAGTGCATGGTGCTTGACATAAGGAATAATCAACGCTGATAGCGCTATCATTTAACCTTTCACTTTCTAATGAGGTGATACACAATAAAGCAAATATCTGAAAATTTTCCAAAACTCCCCAGAAATATCAGAATTTGGTAAAGTAGCTGAAGCAAGTGAAAATCTTTGGACAGTCGCGTTAATTCGTTTGAAGTTAACTACGAATTCTAAACTTTTTCACGAGCAGAGCTATTTCACAACGATGGAAGCACCGAAACAGATGTCTAACCAGTAAACTAAGGTGGAACTCTTTAGATAAAAGAGTTTGTACTTTGAACAAGAAGGAAAAAAGATTAAAATGGTATAAAGAGAAGGAAAAGCCGGACGAGAAAGAAAATCAAAAGCAGCACAAGATGGTAAAAATAATTGAAAAAAGGTCAGGGCAGCAAATGGAAGAATTCCTATTCTCAATAGCTAGAACCAATATGATAACGCTCTTACGACAAAGGCAGTGATTGATCTGGATGTTGAATCCCAATTGAAACAGCTTTCAATATAATTTTTATAATCCACTATTGTCAAGCCATATTCTTTCAATTGAATTACGGTGTTGCGAAATAAACTGGCCTGAAATCGACAGAATCGTCTTAGGATATGCGATGATATTCTGAAATCTGCACTCACTGAATGTATTAGAAATATTAGGAGATAATCAGATGGCATATTACAAGACTGTCAGAGGTCTACTACGGCATTTGAGTGCTAGTCGAACGTCTCGGCTCTCATGTTAAACCTCATCAATAGCATATGCCTTTTCGTTAAACCGAGCCCCTACATGTGAGAGTATTGGCGTCGAACATGTTAGCATTACTGCATTTGTTCCACCAGCCATCGAGCAATCGACTGTCACTGCAATTTCAGGTGATCTTTTCAGCTGAAGTGCAGTGTAATATGTTTGGCTCCGATACCTCTATATGTAGGGGTCCTGTTGAACAGAAAGGCATCTGCTACTAATGAGGTTTACATGAAAGTCGAAACGTATATCTAGCAAATAGGCATTAATCATTTCATAACCGAGCCTTTTTCGCTGGAGTAAAAGTTTCCCTCAAAATTTCATTCATTCTTTAAAAAGACCTTCACAGTTCACCGGAAAAGTGCAAATAATACTGAATTTCGCACTCGATTTGCTTTGTTCACTTGATTAGAATCTATGAATGGTTTTTCACTGAAAGTTCAATAGCGATTTGATAGTTAAAATTTCGATAAATCTGAAAATAATAATGGATTTTAGAGGGTCTTTCTTTGCACACAACAGATCTAAATGCATGAGAAGCATATGTGCGCATAGATAAAATCGCGTTTTGTCAGAATATTGGAAGAAGCCGAAATTTTTTGAAAACGAAGCAAAATTTTGAAATGAATACGAAAATCGCGCTGCCCCAGCGATTACAACTACGCCATAGATAGGCTTGATTTTCGATATTCACTAAGAAAATTCTTTCTTCGTTTGGAAAAAATCTCTAAGCATCACGTAATATAATTCGTTGTATCGTTTTGTGAGTACCTGCTTTTCATTTTGATTTCATTATACCAAATAATTCCGCTATGATGCGCACAACGAGCTAAGTACTTTGAATGCGAAACTTGAAAATTTCATCGCTCAAACAGTACTCCGTGAAAACCTTTCCAAAAACCAAGTCAAGTTTCGAAATCGTAAGGATAAACGCTATAAGTGGCTCTTAAACTGATATTGAAAGGATAGTGAAAAGCCAAGCACAAATTCAACCATGCAAATTATGCACACCAAATGTAAAACTTCGTTTGCTTTTTGTCGTTGCTATAGAGCAATAGAAAGGTATCTTCAGAAACCAGGTGCTGTAGTATAATTCCGTCTTTCAAGCTATCGCTCAAGCTCTAGTCAAAAAACTTCGCCTGGCGAAAAAGTCACGCAATCATGAATCACACGTTCCGAGGGCAAAACCAAACTTTCCTTAGTTGTTACAGCGCATTAAGAAAGCCTTTTCAGAGACCAAGCTTAGTGTCAGAGTCACAATTTCTTCGGCTATCGAACAACTATTGAAAATCTGAAAGAAAGCCTGTGTCCGACGGGAAAATAACCAAAAGGCCAGCGCACCATTTTTGTAAATTTACCCCACCTCCAGGATTGACTTGAAGTTTACTAAAGTAAAAAAAAGAGAAAAAAAAGATTATCCTCAGTTGAATCTTGAACGATTTAGACGAGTTGCGATCTATACGTGCCTTAAACTTTCTATCCATTTCCATAAATTTTCGTTCTCGTGGCTTGAATGTTCTTAAAGCCGCGCGAATCTGGAATTCAGCTAATATCGTCATTTAAGGGGGGCTCGTTGAAAGAAAAGTGCTCTCACTGGATTCCATATCACGTCCAATTCAAGTAGAATCTTGCCTTTCACACGAGCATTCAGTTTTTTGTTTTTCAATGCATACCATCGCCGTTCACAATTTCTGATCTGAAGGAAGTATTTCGAGTTTTTGTCAGAAAATATAGCTTAACAATTGAAAAGTGTAAAATTGCGTAAGTAGAGTCGAAACACTATCATGTCCATTGAAAAAGCAAAGAATAAGAAAGAACAGTTACAGGGTTTCAGGTTAACCACTCTCCTTAACTTCGTTGACCATTCATTTAACCTCACTGAGTGTTGCATTGTGAAGATGAGAACCATCATTTGACCTAGGCGATTTCGAAGACTTAACGATCTCCGAAGTCAGTGCTTATTATCCTCCTAATCTAGCATCAATCTACGAACCACAAAAGGATGAGGGATTGGTTAATCAGCAGTGCAGGGTCGAACCAATGGGAGTAGGCAGGGCGCCACTAACGTCTGCGTAACGCATAAACTCCTATTAAAACTATTCGTGTTAGATTTCTCAATGGTTTACCAAGTCATCGTGATCGAGGATTGAGTGTAGGTCAGTAAAGTTCAACTATATTGTCTAACAATGTCGAATCATACGCTCCACCAAAACAGGACCCCATGCTGAAGTGGCTTCTGACACCTTAACGCATGTGCCAGCAAGTAACCACTTTCCTCATAAGATGCAAACCGCAAACCTACTTCTGGCCCACAAAAACCATTGCTTCAATGTGCTGGCGATCTGGTCACACTCCAGAATGAATTTCATTCAAAACACTGAGAGAATTATCTCAATACAACAGCATCCAGTTTCAAAAAAGTGATTGAAAATACTTCATTAATTGCTGAAGGCAATATGTCAGATTCACCCGTGTCACCTGACCTATCGCCTCATTAATTGTTGAGTAACTCGATTGTACACCAGTAAAACTTCCATTCTTTCCTGTCATGTGTAAGAGTAGCCCAGTGGGTCTTATTTGCTTTAGAATTCGCTGAGGAGAATATGTTTCGTTTGAGACCTCGCTTGATATCCCGAGTAGCCCAGCTGAAAAATGCACATGTTAAGGTAAGAGAGCGTGCGGCGCACAGGTTAGAAGTGCTCTGTGACACTCATGATCGGCTAATCGTTGATCGATGGCTCGTTCCAAGTGCAAGGCTCAGCTAGCCTTCCACCCTTCCAAGGTCGCCCAATTGGTAGTAGCTCTGTTTGGAAGAAGAGCAGGGCACTTGAAATCTTCTTGCTATGCGATCCAAAATTTGTGTCTTCCTTTTTTTGTGCCGTTGCTATACAAGTGTTTGATTTTTTGGACCAAACAATTACTACACTGTTGTACTGCATTATTGTACTGTGTTATTGTATTACGCATTACTACTATTCAATGAAAACTGTTGTTATCAACTTTGGAACTGCTCACCAGAAAAAAAAATAATTGATTTATTCCAACTATACCGAGATTAAGAGATAGTCGCTTCTGGGTGTTATCACGTGATGTGTCAAGAGCGAAAGGCAGAATCTTCGATTTACTAAGATGTGGTCAATTTCGTTAGGGTGCTGTCCATTGAGACACTCCCACGCCTACCGTTGAAAGTAGGTGTGAGTTATTATGGATTGTTTCCGTTGTCATGATAATTCAGGAAACCTCCAAACCTGTTCGTTCCATCCAAATCTGTGGGTCTCAAAGTGCTTTTTTTACACGCTCTTCTTGGCCCAATTTTCACAATAAAATCTCCAATGATGACCTTGAAGAATGTATAGCCATCTCTGGAGAACTTCTCAGGGTTTATATAGGTTTCGTCTTCGTCACTTTCAGTGTTGGTGCGTAAATAAAGAAGATGATCAAAGCCTACATAAATCTACATAGTTTCAAGAGCATTCGTCCGATCCGTGATGTCAGCTGTACGAGTGAATCGATGTACAAGCTCAAGCTCATTTTGACGACAGCGCTAACGCCTCGACACCTCCAGCACCGCATGTTTCGAGAAACAATTGTGTGGCGTCTTGTTCACCGCAGCATTGCCAATGATGTCGTACCTTATTCTTCTTCTTACTCAAATGATCTTCTATAAAGGAATCGAATATAAATTTACGACATCATTGCGTTATCGTCATTTTCGCTTGCTGTGATTTAGGCAGCCTAGTTTGGCACTGAGATTTCAGCAGCAGCAGCCTTTCCGTACTCGCCTTCCCGAAGCTGCCGTATCGAAAACTATTTCGCTGGTCAGAAGGATGAAGCTCGTTTCTTTTATTGTAGCTAGATGTCTTACAACGAGTAGCTTATTGAGTTGTGAACGTGGGAGCTGGGTACTCACGGGTAGATTGGCAGTCTCTTCCTGAGGAACAAGGACGAGCTTATTGATTGGAGGCAACCTCTGATCTCCTCCAAAGTACTTCCTAACCGCTTTAGCAAACTGACTCGTGGAAACAATTTTATGTCAAATTGACGGTACAGAGACAGGGACTCCATCTCCTAAATACACCTGCGGTAAGCAAACGGTCACTCTTCGTTTGCGTCAATTTCCTTCTGCGCCACCTGGAAGCGCGCCACATACCGTCACGACCATCCGGGCAAAGACAATTCAATGAGGGAAATCCATTGTGGGAAATCAGGTGTGAAAAAACTGCATGCTGCGTGAAGTCGGAGAGTCAGAACATTCATGAAATTTAGCATAAACTATATTAAATTTTTCCGTTTCCAAAAGACTTTAATAACTGTCCTACATTGAGGACCACCCACAGATAAAAACCTTACTGCTTGAAGACTTACATGAAACATCTTCACACGACATGTGAGCTCCTGCTTTTCGCTTCCTTACTATATAAGTCATTCCGCAGTGATCAAATAGAGAAAACTTGCAAGTAGCTCAAGAACGTTTATCCTTTTTACTCATAACATATAGAATTAGTAGTGCTGCTCTCATATAAGGTTTTTTGCCTTCACTATAAACTCTCGAAAAGCTCTGATTGTCAAAAGGACATTTGCCGGGCAGTTACTCGAGTTCTTCAAAATGGCAACAGAATGTGGCCATCATTCTTGGAGAAGCGCTGGATCTTTCGCAGAGTTCCAACATTTTTCCTCTAAACAGGAAGAAAAACTAACCCGCATCAGTGGAATCGATATTCTTCCGAGAAATTCAAATTTGTTGTTTGGATCTTCATCATATATAGTTACTTCAAGACATGTATGAATGTCTTTAACAGAACTGAAAAGATCAAATGAGTCAAATGAGTGATCAAGAAAAATTCTTAGAAAAATTTGAAAAAAATTGAATATTTCAAATTGTTTTTATAGTATGTCATACTTGCATGCTTGACTAAGAAAACAAAAATCTTTTTTTTGATTGGGCCTGTAGCACGCGGCTGTTAACATTAGATCATTTCATATGTTTTGGCATTAGAGCATCAAACAGCAGATTTATTAACCAGAAATAATTAAAATTGCATGAATTATAGTGAAATTATAGTATCATTTAATTGCGCATTTTCTTGCAAACATTTTGGTATACAAGTTGTCTGGGCAGGTCTTGAGATGGAGGCTTTGAGAATAAATTCGCTTGCTACCCATGCATAAATGGCGCGTAGGGGGTAATGTTAGTGAAGCGGTGCGCCAGATTATTCGGACCTCATTTGTACGGTATAAGCGCGAATGATCCCCCAGACTGTCCTCTCCAGCTTTGAGCTTCGCTTTCTTCCTTCCTAGCCGCCCTCTCCAATGTTAAGAATTTTACTTGATCACTCATGCATGAGCAGCAAGCGAATTTGTTCCCGAGAAAGCTCAATCTAAAAGCAAGTATGAGCGTGTTGCACACAAAATGTTCGCAAGAAAATGCATCATTGAACAATACTGAAATCTGCAATCTCAGTTACTTCCAATTAATACTTTAGCTACTTCTGGCAATTTGGTGTTTGTTGCTCCAGTGCCAAACATATGAAACGACCTAATAAAATGTTTAATCAGCCAATTAGCAGAGCAAACAGCTAACTAGCTTACGTTCCAGCCTGTAGGACCCGCCGAGTGAGGATCTTCATTCAAGGTGTGCTCCACTAAAGAAGATTCGACTCGAACGAAACGAAGTTGGAGATCCACAACGGGGACCAGTGGCAGTGGATGATCAGATCGAATTACCTGCTTTGAAGGAGAGGAAACGCGTACTTAGCCGTTAAAACTTCTTGTTAACAGTCTCGTGCTACAGCTTTACCCAATAAAAACAAGGTTCGATTGGTTATGCCGAGGTCAAGAGTAATTCGGCTTACAACAAATTGAGAATTCTTACGAACAATCAATTGTTCGGTCTTGGCGAACATCTACAAACTTCTGCAGCTTCAATACTTAATATTTCACGACTTTTTTGAGTAACTCTTTCTTTCTTCCTGCAGCAGATAGTTTGTAGCTTCAAATTTAATCGTCTTAAGTGAAAAGATTTCTGCTCAAAAAGAGCTGGTTATGTAAACGCTATCGTAATTCTAAGTGAAAAACGTACAATGTAAAAAGTTTATTCCATTGTGGATTCAGCGTCTTGTATTCTGTGTGAGTTTGTAGTCTTGTATTCACTAATTCAAGAACAGCAAATGGGTCGCTCTTACCGCCGATATCCTTCGCCATCAGATCTTCCGCACGGAATACTTAAAGAAAATCTAATCAGACACTTTTTTTTCCACAACTATTGGATTGTCTAATTTTCAAAGCCTTTATTCCCTAGTTGGAAAGCCTTTATTATATTAAACACGATAAACTGGTAAAAAAAAATACTTCGTTCATAGTAAATCACCAACAAACAGCTCTGAACCAAATATAACTATCTTATAAGCAAATGATTAGGAGATGACAGACTATGTTAGAACAGACCAGTATTAGCTCCTGCTTTTGTGAATAACTTAATGAACAGTCAGTCGGTTCTTATTTCTCTTTTGAATTTTTCATTTTCATCTTTCTTCGTACTTTCCAACTATGGATTCACTGTCAGGCAACAAAAGTACTCCTCTAGGGCAAAAATATAGCGATAGAGTAGCGCCAACTCTCCATGAGTCCCTGCCCGCTTGGGATTGAAAGCAGCACAAACACATGGGAGAAAAGGCTTACTTTTACTGCAAATTTTGGTATTTACACGAGGTTGATATTTTCAGGAAACATCGACCGTCCAAAGTGGCCAATTCGACCGGTAATAGTGAATCAATGAACTTCATACCTTTTACGCTAAGCTGTCCAATGTCCTTCAAGTCATCAAAAGTGTGCAATAAATCCTAAACTGCAAATCATTGTGTACATTTAAATCAATGAGAACGTAAACATAGCACTATTATTACTTTAGCATAGCTAAAATTGTGCTTCTTTTTGCTAGTAGAAGAACTGATCCCATTGTGGTTTACCGCATCATTATAGCCGGACTAACATCCGTAAGTGCATATTATGGCGTAAAACAGGAGTTCAACCTCGGATTCTTATTCTAATTTGATATTTACATTCGGAAACCCATGCAGGAGTAAGGCTACACAGGAAATCGTTATCGTTATGGAGAAAAATCAGAAAAAGGTGACTTTGCTGGTTGCAGTCCACAAGAGTCATCAATATTAGATCTTCTCGCAATTTTTGGCACTACAGCAATATACACCAAATTC
>JAHQIW010004187.1:0-116216 GCA_019055375.1 Parelaphostrongylus tenuis | reverse complement strand
AAAAAAAAAGAACAAAAGAAGAAAGAAAAGAGGAAGAGAAGAAAATATAATGAAGAAAAGAAGAAATTAAACAAGAAAAAATAATGAAAGAAATCAAAAATAAAGAATAATATTATATAAAATGCAGATAAATAAAATTTACAAAACAACCATCTAACAGAAAAAATAATACATAAAAAAAATATACTACTAAATATTCAATAACAAAAACAAAATCCATAATAATAGCCTACTACCCCAAAAATAAACAACAATAAAATAAATCTCAATAACTAAAAACCCTTACTAATGAACAAACCAACAACATACATACATACCCACTATATCTATATAAACTCCAAACATAACTAATATTTACATAAATCAAACCACACTCCTAATACCCATACTAACCCCCAAAACCTACACCGATACATATAAAAAGACAAAACTCTCCCAATCATACACATAATTAGCAAAAAACATATACAAAAATTACTCACCCCCTATAAACAAAAAACAAAACTACACTCCAACTATTCACCCCAACAAGCAACAACATCCTATAAAATATTATCTACTATCCTACTACTCAATAAGAAACCATCCATGAAAATATCATTCCATCAACAACTAAATATCTAATTATCATAAAAACAACTCCATCTATACCCTACCCTCTATTCAATAATAATATCCATACCTCTCTCCATCACCACTCAAAAACCCACACAAAAACCCACACACTCGGTTAGTAATAACAACTCCTCCTCCTATCTACATCCACATTTATCTCCCACACATACCCTTCAACCACACTAATCAAATCACACTATATATATCAACACAGATCCCTTTCCATCCAACATCTACAAAAACTAAAAACTACCTAAACTACTACACTAACTCTATCACACTCTATATCTCTCACTAAATAATCTAGTAAAACATAACCCATGTCTCTCTATAAACAACCACCACCTATCCTATCACATACTAACACCCAACATAACCCCAGCATCCATCTACATATCACGACACTCATAACTACAATATTACTCTAATATCACATAAAATAATACCATTCATTAACTAACACTACTGCACACTCACACACTAACACACTCCCGATCCATCTACTAACACATCCTCACACCAAAACTACCTTCTCAACACTACTCTTAAAACCATCCACTCCTACTGAAATCACCACCACTACTTAAAACAACAACACACTCAATAGCATACCAATACTACCAAAACACCAAAATCTACCTGCATAATAATCACACTCATAACACATTCTATCCTCCCTTCTCATCCGTCCACCACACCTCTACACAGCTCAAACTATTATCCTATCACCACCAATCACTCCACAAACACCATATACTTACTCATTTTTATAATCAATTACATTTACACATCTAGAAAATCATGAATCTACATCGATAATCCAAAATGAAGTAAAATTAATAACAAAACAACTAAATAAAAAATAAAACAAAAATACACAAATAAAAAATTATAAACCATAAATTAACTATATATATATAATCTAATAAAAATATAATTCGATACATAATAAACTATTAATAACTAATCCATCTACAAGACTTATAAATATACAATAGTAAAATTAATAAAAATACAAATCTAAACTACATAAATATCTATTACTCTCTCTACCCTCATAAATATCTACTAAGTTAAAAAATAATAACATATAAAAATCTAAATCAATCACATTAAATAAAAAAAATCTTAATCTAAATCAACTACATATCAAGTAATCAAAACATAAAAATAAATAATGCAACATAATATCACATAATAATCATTAACTAAATATACAAAATAACAAAAAAAATCCAAGAAAACCACCCAAATATAAAAATAAAAACCGTCACCACAATAATACATCAAAAATATATCACAATATGAATAAACAAATAAAAGTACTAAAATTATAAAAACTAAATAATACTTAGTCTAAAAAAACATAAAAATATATTAAAGAGATATAACAAAAAAATAAAACATATCTAATATAATAAAAAATACTATAAATATATAAATATAAAAATAAACAATGCAAAATAAAATAAATATACTTTACTTATTAACATTAAAATTAACAAATAACATTAAAAACAAACACTAACATACATCAAATAATAACTAACAAATATATTAACTATAAAACTATTAATACATCATATAATAACAATTAAAACTTAAAAGATATGAAGACTGAGAAATCCTGCCCGGTCGCTTGCCTCCGGACAGTGACTATGAGGACACTGGTGATGAAGCAGATGACAACATGGATAACAACGTTCTCGTCAGAGTTAATGACTGGAAAAAATTACACAGACGATGGAGAACAACACAATGCCAATGATAAAGCGATTTATTTCTCCAAAAAATCATGCTCAAGCATATGGGATAAAGTGCACTGATAGCTATCGAAGAGTGCTTTTGGTACCATAATCACCGGTTCATATCAAAAGGGTCTTGGCGAAAACGACTAATAAAATAACAATTTTTCACAGGAAAATTCTGCATAAAATGATAAAATCAGAAACATTGTGAAAGCAAAGAATGTAATATTGCGTGAGACATACGAATTGAATGAGCGAAACATGGAATATCAACTTCACATTGACCGGCTGTCAAATCATTTTTTACTGCTTGCTATTGTCTCCAACGTCATAAATGGTCTAACTGAAAGCCGTGTGTGGTGAACATCGGAATCTAAAAAAAAACTTATCAGTAGAAATTACTGAGTGTGTGTTTAAAAGCATTAAGCGTCTTCATAGCTCACATTTTTAGTATTTCTATTAATCTTGTAGCTTTGTTCGCGATGTTTATGTTACTGTGGAACTGATAACTCTTGAGTCCGTTGTTCCAGTTCATTCCGCGCTTGTGGGCCGTATATGGAGTGGTATAATGTGTCGACAGGGCTTCGATTAGGGTCCTGAATAAGAGACTCGATGAAGCATAGAAATGATCTCAATGTTTTTTTTTCGTTCAAATTACCTTAGGCTAGTTTGGAAGCTATCTATATTGAAGATACTTCGAATATTCAATGAAAATATAATTGTTCATTTAGTTTTCAACAAATTCACATGTGAAGAACGTGTTGACTACTGGTGCTTTCAAATTTGTCGGTTTGTCTTATCAATACTGCTATTTTCTTCCGATCGACTGAGTTAAACTGTGCTATGGAGCATAAATATGGTCTACGAGAATGTTCAAGCCTTTTCGAGATGCTACGGCAATGGCTTGCATATGTTGGTCGGTATCGCTCGCTTCATTAGAAATACACGCCCCATAGTGAACCCAATTCATAGCAGGGATGGGTAGACGTTGTGGTAATACATGTGTTATTGTGTTATCACTATTTCCCATATCAGTTTGATTACATATACTAGAAGATCCTTTGACAACTGCAGTAAACAAGTGACAACTCGATTTATAGGGTCAATGTTTAGATGATGAAGGATTACAGTGAATAATTCAATGCTGCTGTGTATGTTCTAGAGAAAAAGAAATTCAGGCCAGAGCAGGAAAAGCTGTCTTGTCATGTAGAGTGTTTTCTTACAGCTCCTGAGATCTTTTGTGGCTGAACAGTCTCCCATTGTAATTAAAAATTCACGGTTTCAATTATTATTATCGTAACAGCAACACATATCACTATAGCAATAAAAGAAAATCTTTTCTACATCCCATGTGTTCTCAAGCACTCAAATTTCGTGACTATCGAAACAGCGGGAGTTTGACCGCCAGCAAATGGGTAGATATGACAGAACAGATTTATAAGGCAATTGTTATGAGACAAGTCGAACCAATGACAAAACAATGAACAATTCGTCAAAAATGATACTGCATATTGCATTACGATGCCACTTCATCGATAACGGAGCAATTTGCATCATTAATGGACTTAAGGAGTTGAGATTTCTATAAAACTGTAGAGGAAACTTTGTTCTATTATATTGTGACCAACACCTCATATTATCCGCTTATACTGCGTTATGAACATTGTTTATCGCTGCAACTTTTGTCACTGATTATAAGCATTGATTTTACGTGCTCTATATATATTTTTTTCTTCCCTAGCTTTTTCACAAGCAATGTCACTATTAAAATCAGCATTTCTCAAACTATCAATTGATAACTTGCTCTTGATTAGTAACAGTCTAGTGAAAAAGTTCCTTATCGTAAAAAAAAGCCAAGGATACACGAGTAATTTTTACACAACTCGTAATGAAAAGGGGAAATTTAATAAAAAACTGAGCCTTTTTCCACTAAAAATATTTCGACATAAGTCTCTCTAGCGCTCTTTTTTTATAATGACAAAGTTTTGCTCAGATTGTAATTTTTACATAAGATAATGAAATTCATTGTTATGTTCAAAGAACGAACTCCGAAAGCAAAACATATTCTTTTCCTTTCAAGTAAGACGTAGCATGAAGGTCGTCTCGAAAACTAAGTTTAGTATCAAAATCGGCTTTTCTTAGCCTATGGAACGACTACAAAAACATAAACAAAAATGAAGCAAGTGCGAAAAAAGATTCTATAACAGTTGTAAAATGCGTTCCTCTTTAAGAGGATGTGCTTTTCTTATCGAAAAATAGGAAATTTTTTCGCCACATGAGCGTTTTATACTGAAAAAAAAGCCTCTATAGGAGTCTCTTTTGTAATATTCAATCATTCAGTAGTGATAGTGTCTCATTAAAACCTAAATTTACCACGATAACTCCCGACAATGTCATTTCCGGTGCACCGCAGATGATTCTAACGCGCGACGTGAACCCTTGAGAATGATGGCACATAAATGAGCCACTTGAACTTAAGGGATTGTTGGACATAAAAAGTTCAAGGACAAGGCGATACTTGCTCGTTAGACTACACGGGTGGAAACCAACGCTTTTCGCTAAACAAGAACTTTTCATAAGAGTGCTACTAACCATTCGAAAACTTATATCTCTGGTTAGCACAATACGTGGCCGGTTTTTAAGAAAAATTTTGATATAAACGTTTAAACGCAAAAAAAACGTTTGTGTTACAAACGCGTTTTTCTCTTAAGGCAGAGCTTTTTTTTGGACTATCAGCAATCATTCGCTAGAGTAAAAATTCAAAGATTCCAAAACTGTGCTTCATTTGTGGAAAGAACCCTTCTGCACAATGCATCACGGAATATAAGATTGACCCACATACGCGAGCAAGTGTACTTTGGTCAAATCATGGGCTGTGGGCTTGGGCGGTAAGGGTGTCGGTGCGATCATCGACAGAAGGCGCCTAAGTCGAACGCGATTTTTGCTGTTTGATTAGGAATTATTTCTCCGCTTTGGAAGAAACTGCAGATCAAATGTCTTACTCTGATATTAGAATTTCTCTACACCTTCATATGCTCTTCGTGTTTCCAGCGAATTGATAGTTAAATTGCGCAGCCGATGTGAAAAAAAGATTTTATTTGATTTTTATAGCGTTAAGGGTCTCTCTAGGTAATCGACCACGTATGGCTCTAGCCAGAGATTCAAGCATTCGAAAAATTGCTAACAATCTTATGAAAAGTTCTTCTCCACTGGAAGATAACAATTTCTGATTTTCTGCCGTCTAACAGAAAAGAACCATTAGAGCACTAAAGAACAATTGCAAGGATACTGTTTTAGTGAATTTATCAAATTCCCTCTATCAGATTGATACCTTATTCACTATCAAATAACTTTCTAATCACCTGAATATGACATGCTATCCTATCGTATGTCAGATTCAAGGCGTCCACAGCCGAAGAGGTACACAGCAGCCACGTCACAACTCGAAGAAGCACTTCTTCACGGTCTGTGTCCAATAATCGCAGAAGACCAGTCACGGACTGAAATTTTTCAAAAGGTAAAAAGATTGACACATGGCAATAAAATGCTTCATTACTATCCCACAAACCTTCGCGGCAAGCACATGCGGTACCATATCAGGACAGCAGCTCAGATTGACTAACAATCTAAGTGCATTGATGTTCGGTTCACCCCGAGTCCACAGTCGGGATAAGCAGTGTGGAATTGCTGGCGTAAACTTTGATATCTGAAAATGTTTCGCAAGAGTTCACTCCCTAAAGAGAAAATGCCGGTTTATGTTGCATGACTCACAAAGGGTAACACAATTCAAAGATATTTGAATAGTTTGAGACCTACAGAAAACTGATTTGCTTTGAGGTCTTGGTTGCACACATTGCAAGAATGACATTATACTTTGTGAACAAGCATAATGAGCGGCTAAAGCGAACTTTTAAGCTTCTGTAAGCTACGATATCATCGCGAATCACTATGAATATTTCGTATACACAAGATCAAAAACTGTTCGACACATCTATCCTCATATCTCTCGAAATTGTTAAACACACAAAAGATCTAGATACGTCGCATGAAGAACTGCGGAGAGAAAAGACATTAGACCCTTTTTTGTAATATGTGTTCAACCACAGTTTATGTCTCCAGATTTTACGAAGTCTTGCCTCCTGTCGTGTTAGCATTAAGCACCATTCTTGCTTGAAAAAGAAATCAATTTCTATATTTAGATACTACTTTCCAACGTCATCATACAATAGTTCGGATATCTTCGCACATTATGAAGATCCCTGCGCATTAATTCAGTTCATCAGCATCTCAGCAAAATTCCTGACTACGATATCTTTGCTCCTCGTACATGGAATGGAGGATACTAACCTAGATAGTTGGATTGCTTTAACAACTAGTACGGCTCCAGCACATTTTCTTCCCGATCCTTCTTCGAGTGACTGTTGCAATGGTCTACTTCGAACGAGACGAGGCACAAAAATATTTGTCCATTGTATAAGTGATTGTTCAAGAGAGGATTGCATCCTGTTAGAATTCATTCCACTGTTGTTCTCGCCCACCTGTCGTTTGTTTCTCATCATGTAATTGGCTCAACTATAATTTGCTTTGAGAATTCATTTCTATTACGTAGATGAGATATTTTCGTGGTTCAAAAAACTTGGAAAGACTGTGACATTCTCAGAGGTTTTTTCTCGCAAAAAACCCATAGATATACATGTCTTTCACGTCTCAATCAAGCGACTCCGTTATGCAACGTTACGAAGAATAACAAAGGAAACATCATGTTGTCTTGTAGTACATTTTTCTACGAGTACACAATAAGCTGGTGAAAAATCTGTAGCATCATAGTGCAGTCACGATGACAGTCAGCTGTAATTCTTATGCAGGACGGGTTCGCTACTCGATGAAAATTCAATTCTTTCGACACTGCCAAAATTAGTTTAATGAATTTGTAATAATTGCCGTTCGTGCGTTGTCGGAATGCGCCGCTTTATGCTGGGTGATAATCTTGAGTAACCGTGGTTATGTTCCACATCACTCTAATGCGCATTTCCGCTTTATGCTTCGTTTCTAATGACGCATTACTTTCTGTTTATCTTATATTTATTTTAGACTACGGAAAGGATGACTAGTTGGTGCAAAAGTAAACGCGGTTTCAGATCGTGAGTTCGTAATGGGAAGTAAAGCAGCGATGACTATTCGCAACATCAAAAGCGCATTTGGCTCAGAAACTGCTTGCAAACGTTCCTGTAGCAGTGGCTCAAGAAGTTCCGCAAAGGAAGCTCATTTCAACAGTGAATAAGTCATAATCACTTTTGTACGAACCTCATCAGAAGTCATGGGAAAAGTTCACTGAGGCTGAACTCTTAAGACAACACAATGTGTTTCAGAAAAACTCAACGTCAATCATTCTACCATTCTTGCCATTTGACGGGAACCACATAAGTAATCGTGGTTTTAGCAAGATCTGAAACCGAAACTACTCTCGCACCAGTCTAATACTCTTTGGTATTCGATAAAGGTTAAGAGAACGGATGTGGTACTCCTATGAGCTTCTATGTCTCTGAAGTAGCTTGAACGTGATTCTTGCAAATGTTCATGGCGAAATACTGTTTACCCAAATGGTTAGTTTTTCTTCGGAATTTTTGCCGAAATAGGATTATAATCGTGAGCAACTTACAGACACAGCAATTAAATTCGGTTAAAGCTACAAAAATCTCGTCAACAGTCATTCTTGAGCGGAATGACACTGAGCAACCTCTTTCACTAGCCTACGGTCTCGTCTTGTTGATAAAGATGTGACATGAATTACAGAAAACATATGAAAGTTGCGATATTCAGATGCCAAGAGTACAAAATAATTGGCTTTAATCTAGAACGTTGACCTGTGGCCGCCACTGCACAAAGGTGGTTCTTTCCATGCTGGGTAATTCCGTGAATCTCTCAAAACATTGGTCTTTATATGGCAGAAGCTTTACGTAGTTCTACAAAAGTGAAAAGCAGTTAAACTTCTCTAATTTTGAAGGATCCAGTCTAAATTTGAAAACGCGTTAAAAGAGCGCAAGCCAAAAACTTTTGAATGGCTAGAATAGCACGTGTATATGTATTCACTCCGAAATGAAAGTGACCTCGAAAAGCTGGAAAAAATGCTTCTCAGACCCAGCCGAAAAACTTATAGCAAGGCATTCTGATGGGTAGAAGTATTTGCACGGCAATATTTGGAGTTCAGTCGTCGACGATACATCATTTTGCCCGCAAAGCGAAGTTTGGGATCATTGTCTTCAGAGTAACCGAGTAGTTAATGATGTTCGACGCGGGATTGATCCATCACCGCCCCAGTACTCTCCGACAATATAATGAACGCCTCGCGGAAAGCCCAGCTTGGCTATTATCGAGATTGCAAAGAGACGCGCTCGACCAGTATTCTTCAAAGTTTGAGAGAAAAAACGTTAATTATTCAAACAAACGAGGAGACAATTTGAATGCCAAAAGTACTTAAATCCGCACAGTAGGAGAAGGAACTGTGATTAGCGATGAAGGATTTCTTCGACGTTATTTCGACAATCAAAATACTATTTCACATTTTACATGTATTTCTGGTCGATACTGGTACTGTAGGACTCGGTCAACACATTTGAAGTAGAACTATGTGAAAACTAGTCACCATTACTGTTTCAAAATGAATCTCCTTAAATAGTTTACTGCCTCATCATGGTTATCGATATACAGCCGTTCAAAAATCGACATTTCACTTGGAGAAGCTAGCAAATTATTTTTGAGCAAACATAAGGCTGTCAATATAGAATGTATTTAAAACTGGTTGAAGTTTTAACGGTTTTGAGTTCTTCACAGCATAGAAAGGTCAAATTGACGTGTATTCTAGTCATCCAAACACTTTAATGATTCTATTAAAAACAATATCTAATTCCAATCGCACTGGAAACAGCTCCTTTCAATTACTTGCCGTTTTCTTCTTTCTCAGCCCTCCAGTTATTGATGAAGACACACGCTCGCATCAGTTCGAGCAAGTCTAACAAATACTAGACCAAGAAGCTATGCGAACTAGCGCGGTTTCGATAAGGATCAGTAATTTAGACCACATAAGACGACAGTAAGCTATGAATTTTTGTAAGAGTACAAGAGACCGCTCTGTCTCATATTCGTCGATTGAAAGAAACCCTTTGATTTAGTTGAAACAGAAGCAGTCATGGAGGCGAGCATTAATACCCAATACCTGAGGATGTTTCTCGAGCTGTATAAAAATTCCGTAACCGAAATATAACGCTCTATAAAAATGTTACTACCGACGTTAGAAAAGCTTGACAAAGCGATATTACCTCGCCAAGATTAATCACTCTGCCCTACAAAACGTTATGCAAACATTATGACGAGAAAACACGAGAGTGAGAATTTGACGATCGGTAATTACATTGTGTTGTTTCGCTGATGACATCGTTCTTATAGAACCAAGCATCATCAAGGCAGAGAATAATGATTAATTTTGACAAGTTTTGTGGAATTTTTGGTCTGCAACTAGATCTAACGAAAACGATGCTGGTGAGAAACGATTTGATATTGAAAGGTCCATTCACGATCAACGAAATGAATAACTTCAAATGCTCTAGTTATGTCCATCTAGGCCGCAAATGCAACATGATCAACGAGTTAGCTTCAGGGCTGAGCAGGAGGAACGAACAGCTTGGGGAGCGTCTGAAAGCATTGATGATGTAGTGAAGAGGAAGAAAATTTTGCGACTCCGTGCCCACCTTTTCGACTCAACGGTTATCTTTGCCTTAACGTATGCAGCAGAAACCTATTGCTACGTAAGCAGGATGAAAGGCCACTTGGCATTATCGAATGTGCGGTTGGAAGGTCGATGCTAAGAGTATCCTTAACCTTGCAAATGAGAGAAATGTGCGAAGTTCTGCCCCACATCAGCGACTGAAAGACAAGGATGCCGTCCTATAACCCAGGCTATGGGATATAAGGTGGACCGGAAACGTAATGCGCTTCGGCGACAGTCGATAGACAAGAGCGGCTATCGACTGTACTCCTTTGGATGCAGCACAAAAAGATCACCGACTCGATGACCCGATTCCTTCAGGAAAAGGCTAGAAAAGAATGTGTTGATGGCGATTCCTCGAGCGATGTGGACCCAGTGGGCAAATCTGACGAGCGCTAAAGAAAAATGGAAGTTTTACTTCCACTCATATCACTCAATGATCGACGAGACAATAGGTGATACAGGTGAGGTAAAACCGTAACTTCAATAAAACCTTTTCACCTTCATAGGTCTGCGACTGTCATACCTTCATGAGAAATAGGGATTCTCACTAATTCAACAAACTTCAGAATAAAGATGTTGAGTATATTAAAGTCTATAACAAAAAAGGATTGAAAAAAGCTGATAGCGAAAGAGAAAAAATGACAAACTATCATACATCTGCAAATTCACTATGTGATCATAGCGCCTATAATTACAAAAACGTTTTCATGCTCCAAGTACTTATTCATGCAAAATAGCTATGTTATAGCGACATGAATTTACCTCTTCCTGTGAGATAGTGAGTGACAGGTTTGTAAGCGCTTGAAGAGCCACGACGACCTGTGTTTCATCATTTTGCGATAGACATAGGACGGCGTATGGAATCGCACGACGCACTATAGTCTAAATCTTGTAATGAAGTCGCTGTAGATGCCCTGACAACATCAGATTTGATCACTGACACATCACATAGACTGTTGATTACTAACGTAGTTAACACAGCACATAAACTGTTGATTACTAACGTAGTTTTCCGTACAAACAGCCATGTTGGCAAGACATTGCAACAGCATGATACGACAGGAGCGCGACCATCCGTTTTGGGTCATGAAAATCATCTCCACCACTCTTTCGGTTATACGCATCTCACGCATTAACGCCTATAAGAGTTAGGAGTTGGCAGAAGTTTATTAGTGCAACAAAGCACATGAGCTTGCATAGCTCTAAACACCTAAATATTTCTGATTCAACAAAGGAATAAAACATCTTTATGGATTTAACTTAGAGATGGATTTATATAGCTTTCTTCTTAGTAATTTATTGGATTCGTAGCAATTTCAGGTTAAACATCAATGTATATCGGAGAAATCGCATTTTGAATGCAGTATTTTATGAAAAAAAAACCCTAAAAAACAATGGAAAACACAGGCATATGAGCTAAGAGTCACGCAGCACGGCTTTGATTACTTTGTCACTTAAATAAATAAGAAAGAACTTTGTTCCAATGTTGCACTTTCGTCAATATGTAAAGACACTTCAAAATTTGATTTCCAATTTTTTAGTAGCACTGAGAATAGTTTTTCTCAACAGTGTTCTATACAGTATCACCTCAGTTTTTGTGCTTCACACATTAATGCACTCCACATTTTTGAAAAAAAAAATGGAAACCCACCTGATTAGCCGGATAGGCGGTAGCATTTGAAATCACTGTGAGGAGCGGTAGCAGCAAATCTGATGAGGGATCGATGGTTTGAAGAGCGGAAAGAACCTACAATTCTAAGATGAAGGATAAAAGGATAAAGCTGTCAGTGCTGATGAATCTCTGAAAATTGCGCCATGCATTAGTTTTCAATTGCTAACTTCTTTGAGGTGATTGAATGCATATCTGGCCTTTGCAGTGACTCGCGGTGGCCTCTCGCTGAATCAAATCAGTGCTGCTTATTCTCCCAGTCAAGGTGAGACCAGTCTGGTGCGAATTCACACCCATGAATGGCTTGGTGAGCCATGAGCTCGAGATCGAACCATTGACCTCGTGTGCTACGCAGAGCACCTCTGGCCACTGCGCACATGCGCTCCTCAAATCTAAGATATTAGTAATTATTCATGTTATTCAAGCCGAAGCTGAGTGAAAAGCGATCTCTCGAATTACTACGAGATATGTCAGCGAAACACTTTCGACGTTTTACAATCAGCACAAAGGATCGTCCTAATCCAACTAAAGTCGCAAATTCTGATAGCATATTCTGAGACTTTATGAATCAGGCTGTACAGTGGATGGGCTAGTATGGCCCAGCCCAGTTTCTTCAAAATATGGCGAGTCGACTTTCCCATGTGAAGTGGCTGGTCAACGCACATGGTGTCCATCAAAACATCACTTTGCTACAGCTCATTTCATTCAGATAACGTACGATGGATTACAGCCCCTGGCTGGAGCCATTAGAACAATCTTCAACATATCACAGCATTTTGATAGTAATCGATTTGAAATTGAAGAAAATCGAGTAACCACAATGCGAAAGAAAAAGTGGAGCAACGTAGTACTATTATTAGCAACCTCGCGTCTGCTTGCATAAGAAAGATACTAAATATTCAACTTCTGGTGATGTTAATAGGTAGTCGATCCTGGGAATTATACTCAGATTATCATAGTTAAGATCAAACAAGGCTTAGCTGTTTTTGATATTTTGAGGAAGGACTCAATATGAATTGTTTCCGCAAAGATAAGTATGAACAGGTTCGTATAGGTATCCGCTTCATGACCAGAGTGAAAGACTCCTAATACTAAACTCCTAAAACTGCTGCGATTGGAGAACAAATTCATATGCTAAGTACGAGAATGCCAAGAAGTATAAGCCAGATAAACACCTAGGCTGATTCAGCACTTGAAATTGAACTCTGTAATGTTCACCATCCTCATGTAAAAATTTGAGGTTTCGGAGTATTCGAGGATGCATGCAGTGTATGTTTGGTGATGCTCTGCATACACAGTGCCGTTGGTTCGATTCTGAGTCCCAGATTCATTAACTTCGCAAATTAGTGATGTTGGTTTATTTCAAGAAGACTTGTCTGAGAAGAAACTATCACTAATGTGATACATTAACATGCCATTGCAAATTATTGAATAAAAATATACATACAATTTCTTTGTGATTCCATGCATAAGACCTAATATGTGGTCCATTTCTAGAAATTGATCAATGTCAGACGTTTTCAACTCAATTTTTTCGGGTACCTTTACTTGTACACCTTTGTATTTCTTTTTCCATTTTTATTTTACTATAGTTGCACACAGACACAAATGTATTTTTACACTTCCATTTATTATGGGGTTCGCAGCAGTTGAATTTAATTCCCTCGCATCAATCATCCTCGAATGTTTTTTACCTCTTTGCACATGAGCTCGGCAGCCGCTTGAGTATCTTCGTCCTCTTTATGAATACCTTTCCAGTGCTAGTTCATTCAGTTTTTGCAGAATTTATAGAATATTTGTGCCATAATGTTCCCGAATGGATTAGAGAAAAAAAGGTGAGTCCAGGCAGGTGTGGTCTCGATTTTCAATCCCGAAGGACGGGTTAATTGGATCTAACCAACGCCTTGCAGCACTAACGCATTCAAATCACTTCGCGATCTGTCGGCTATACAAATAAATTAATGAGCATAAAAACAATTTAATAGCGACCTGTTTTGCATCGGTAGGACTGAGAAGCTTCTGCTGATGATAAAGTCGATCGATAACCTGTCGGAGACGAGGCGAACCGAAAAGTTCCGCCGAAGGATTGACGGTGATTCGCCAAGAGGGCTCAGTTTCTTCATCAGGGTCCTTTTGTGGTATGGCCTATCAACGAACAGATTTTACGGGTAGAAAAATAAATAAAATTCAGGTGAAGAGTGCCCTATTCAAATTCCGTTGGCATCTCTATTATTGCTTTATGACGTTGTAGTGTATTGAGCACATAAACATGGAAATACACCCAATGATGTAAAGTGATGTGCAAAACTTTTTGCGTCAGTTGGGACTCGAGCCCACATGTCACCCTACCCGAGGGTGCGTGCTCGAGCAGTTGCAATACTGAGGCCTGTTTTGACACTACTATTTCTACACTACAGAGTGGTGTCAAAACAGGCCTTGGTAGTGCCACTGTCCGTGCACGCACCCTCGGGTAGGGTGACATGTGGGCTCGAGTCCCAATTGACGCAAAAAGTTTTGCACATCACTCTACATCATGAGGTATATTACTAAAAGAGGTCAAATAACAAAAAATTAAAACATGGAAAAATGATCAGTTTACAATCAAATGCAAGATATACTTCATTATAGAGGAAAGATAGGAGGGATCAAAGCAAACCTTCAAATCATTGCACATCTGCCCCGTTTAAGAAGAAATACCAAAAAACTTGTTTTCTCTAGAGTTGACTTATATCATAACTTTACTTCACACAATTCCTTCATCCAGGGCGTCCTTAAAAAATACAGAAAGGTTCTTCGTAAACAATATGCCAATCACAAAACCAAATTTTGACATTCTACAACGATTTTACCATGGGCGTGAAAAGACAGATTGAAGAAGGCGATACCATCCCGTCGAAATCATTACTGTCACCTTCCGGAACGACATTCGAAAATTGGAATGTGACAATACTGAATAGAAAGTCGACTGTCGACATTTACACCATCTTCGCTTTGCTGGTGACATTTTTTTAAAACACCAAGCCTCGCTCACTCACGAATATTGAGAGAATTTAGTGCCGCATGGGGAGAGATTGCTTTACAAAATCTTACAAAACGATGCGCATGAGGAGCGCGAATTAACATTTCTGAATTTCTCCAATAACTTCTGTCCAAGTAGGAAAGTTGACCCTTAAGGTATCATCATTGGTGATAAGCAGCGTCGCGCTGAGCTTTTGCGCGACAGGGTGCATGATCAACTTGCAAGCGAGAAGCGTTATCAGCACAATTTTGCTACTTTCCACCCACTTTTCTCTTCCAGTTTTCTCCTGCTTCAATGTAAGCGCCAGAGATAACGTCGCTGCTCAATTAGAAAGACAAATGGAAGACTAGGATGTGAAATTCTGACTTATGTCTTAAATCAGGAGTCGCAGACGCCAAAATGTCGAAAATCACATAGCTGGGCGTGTAATGCGTTTGAACGGCAACAGTAGGGCAAGTGCTTTCAACGACTAAATTCAGTGGGACGGTAAATCTACAGAAGGAAGGCTGCCGACTACACAGTAGCAGAAATTTCACAAAGAATCTCAAAAAATATGGTAATTATTATGTCATTGAAGCAAGCAGAACCCACTGAACTATCACTGCACGAAACAGGAAGAGATGGAAGGTTTCCTGGAGCTTCCCGCTTAAATCACTCAATGATCAACATTAACAGGTGGTTTATTAACACTAATTATGCCGAATCGCTAAAACTGCAATGGTTGGAAGTGCTGTGCAATACACACAGCATAGCTAGTTCGACCTCATTCACGATACAATAGACAACGCACTGTTCATTTTCAGTTCTGATACTGCAGTTTGTTGCGTTCATCATATCCAAACTGATCATTGATATTCCATAGCTAGTCAAAAGCAGAATGAAGTAGGGAGGATGAAATCGAAAAAGTCGCTCTCCATACTTAGTGATTCAGAAAGAACCCTTCGAGCAGGTCACTGCACGGATGAAAAAGTGCAGAAAGAGATTCCACATGGTCAACAAAACACGTCGAAAAGCTGATAGAAACCTGTGCTAAAAATCATAGTGACTTTTACTATAGTAGAATGCAAACCATTCGTATTTATGAAATGATAGAGTAAGCTCTCTTTTAGATAAACGTCATATTCTTGACCCTAACATCCTCTAGATATGAAAAAATCACTCTCTGCTTTCAGAAAACCGGCAAGATCACAACCGACACGGAATCGGTCGTCCTCGCAAATGGATTAAGCATACCTTTACTACGACGAATTTGACAAACTAGAGACAGCCTCATTAACGTGATTAAATATAATCACTTAATGCATGAATGCGCCACCACAACTTAGGTCACATATGCATTCCATTACCACCCTTATAGTAGGAATAAAGTAGAATGAAATGTACATCGCCAAGGGAGTGATCAACGCCAGATGCTTAATCATTCAATTCCTAAACAATGAATAAGGACAACAGTTCCACACCTTTTTAAGGCACTGAAAGCAGTGAAAGTTATGCCGCTCATTACGAGAGTGGCAGTGGTTTATCCCAACACTAGGATCATCAAATATCCCATTCTTACAACGCAACCGTAAAACGCAACAAAAAACTTCAGTTGGTAACAGAGCCCACATGCACGCTTGAAGACCGTCCTAGATTGTAGATGCATCGAAATGGGTTAAAAAAACAAGCAAAGCTGGGTCTTCGAAGTAGATATGAAGACAGTTTATGCAAAAGTAATATATTGGCTATAAGTTCTTAAAATATGACTCAAAAGTCTTAGGCAATTTCCGTTTTATATATATGTATTTATAATTAAGTAATGATAAAACTTGATGTAAAATGACTAAATAAATCCAAGACTTTTTACGTTTTTACTGCTTTTTGGCGGTGTTACGATGTTTCGTTTATACCTGAGAAAACTGAGTGGTAAGCAAAAATTCGACCTCAGACGGGATTCAAACCCGCGTTTCATTCATAGCTGGGACGCGGGTTCAACTCCCATGTGAGATCGAATTTTTGCTTATCACTGAATTTTTCTAGGTATATGTAACTACTCAATTCTCTTAAGCATAAATAAAAGGATAAAGGATAAAGCTCTCGGCGTTGATCAATCCCTGAGGGACGCGCCATGCATTCGACTTCAATTTCTACTTCGTTTGAGGTGATTGAATGCACATCTGGCCTTTACAATGACTCGCGGTGGCCTCCCGCTGAACCGAGTCAGTGCTGCTTATCCTCCCAGACAAGTCTAAGACCTGTCTGGTACCAATTTACCGACACCGGAGGGATGGATGGCTTGGTGAGCCATGAGCGCGAGATCGAACCAGTGACCTCGTGTGCGACGCAGGGCACCTCTGACCACTGCGCCACATGCGCTCTTTTTCTTCTAAAACACGGCCTCAGGCGGGAATCGAACCCACGTTTCATCCTATCCGGGGACGCGTGCTCTACCACTACACCACTGAGGCACCTCTTAAGCATACGCACATATAAATATGTATATATATGTGTGTACATATATATGTACGTATAATTATATAAATATAAATATGTATATATATGTATATATATATATATGTATATATATATACATAGATATGGTGCGGCAAAAGTTCCGTCAGTTCTTCACATATTTGAACAGGAATAAAATACTGCATAAACAAATGAATTGAATCAGTTAAAGGAATAATACGTTTGTTAGATCAACAAATACAACAATAAACATAAAACCTCACAACAAGTTTCCAAAATTGCCTCCTTTGGCCTCTATACATTTACAGAATTGCTCGCGATACTTTTAAACGATGTCCGCACATGTTTCCACCTCATTTTGTCTCAAGCGCGTGTCCAAGCCGAGCCACTCTACAATTGTCAGAATCGATGTGAACTTCTCAAAAAGCAGCAGAAGTCTGCACTAACAAAGACTTAAGGCCGCAATCATTTTCCGGCTCTGTGATTGTCTGAGTCGGGATTCCGTCACCGGAAAGATGCCGCTTTACGAACGAAAACAACAATTGCCGCTGTCAGCTATCATCAATAAGTTCTGCGGGGTGTACTGGAGTCTTACAGTACTCAATAGTTTAGCGTCCACGGATTTACGCTTCAGGAGGACTGGGTTCCTCCTCATTCGGCTCGCTCCACGATGGCCATCTGTTACGAGGTCCTCTCTGGTTAGGAAGGGGCACATGAAAAACCGATCACATCCGCTGGAGACAAACTTTTCACAGGAGTGTTTGTAATTATTCGAAAGCTGACACATGCGGCTACAGCCCCACGTTGCCGTTTTTTCAAAACACCCCTTCATAACGCTGTATCATTCAAAATAAAATAATCTTCCATGAAACCACTTTTTTCCCTCATTTCGCTCATTATCGTTGGACAAAGCTACTTTTTCAGAGTGCTAGCACTCAAAATTTAGCACAAGCTTCATAGAACTCAAAAATGTGTTTGATTTCCAAAAAGCTCCTTTGGTCTATTGATCTCCTCTAGTTTTTTGATTTATGCTTTGAACCTCGCCGGACACAGCTCTTTCTGTAGACTATTAGTAACCATCTGGTAGCGCAGTGTAATGTGGTGCTGTAGCCTCAAATCTTAGCTTTCGAATGGTTACTAACACTGTTATGAAAATTCCTCTCAAGCGAATAAGCTCGGCTTTTCATTTGTCCCTCCTAATCAGAAAGAACCGTCACAAGCTGTTCCCACACTTCTGGGGCAAGAACATTTGACCGTTAAACTAGCGGGATCTCAACCCAGAGCATTTCTCCCGTTGTCCATACTGGAGGAAAAAATTTCGGGTACTCGCTACACTAGCGCAGATGCGCTTAAAACTGCTTCGATACGTGCTGGGGAGGAATTACGACGGGAATGTGTGCAAGCATCGTTGGAATTTTCGCAAGCAAGTCTTGTAAGTGTATAGAGGCCAAAGGAGGCATTTTGGGAATTTTTTTATAAATTTTATGTTTATTGCTTTAGCTGCTGATTTATTAAACGTAATTATTCTTTCAAATGAGTGATATCATTTGTATATGCAGTATTATTTACTGCTGAGATATTTCAGAAATTGACAGGACTTTTTCCGCATCCTGTCTGTTGCTTTCCACGTTCATGAATACATTCTGATATTATTCCCAATTACGTTCATTCTTCGAGTTCATGTTTTATTCTAAATCGAGAAGCTTTCAATAGGCAAAAAAAAACTAGAGCAATGAACAGTTGAGAAGTTGTTTTGCGTTTAATGAGATTGAAATCTAGGTTTGGCGATTTTTCTGCTATAGTACAGCGGTGTTTGGTTGATTGGGTTGTTGACACCCTGATCTTTCCAGGCCCTGAAGAAGTAGAAACTGCCAAAATGTCAGCTGTTATAATATATTGTGTTAAGAAACCTCGTGTTGGTTTGAAAGAAAGAAATATTGAAGAATTCCGAAGTTTGTAGATAGTCGGTCCCGAGATAAAGGAAAAGCTCGCCATATGAAACATGTGGAAAGTTAATTTTTACGTGACGTATCAAATGGTGTGATGTGTGATTTAGCATTCAAAGGTAGTAGCTAGTAAGGAAATGAGATAGGATTTTTCACGAAATGGTTCCGAATTTTTTTAATTGGCAAGGCAAAGACCGAAGATGATCACTTATGCGTGTTATAAAAAAGATTCTCCGTGGCTTTTTGTTTCAATTTTTATGCTTCTTCGTGCACTCTCTCTCTCCTCGAAGAATCTCATCAATCTTCAAGAATTTTACAGCTCAGTTTAGTCAGATAACACTATTTCACGTTAATGTAGGCACTGTTTCGCCACGCAACCATCTAGTAAAACACCGGAGCATATGAATTTTTGAGTTCAAACGCTTCGATGAGGTTTTTTATAAACGTTGAAGTACCAGGATCACACGAGATTTTCGGTTCTCCAACTTGCTTTGTGTAAATTAGAGTTAAACGGGTGAAGAAAAGTGCACTAAAGAAAATTGAGAAGATTTTTGCTTCAAAGTATTGGGAAACTCACAAGGTATGGCCATCTACTGCTAGCCTTACTTGTATCAACAACTCCGCACATAAAATGTGAAATAATTGGTAGAGATTATGACATCAATCTTCTGAAAAACCTCAGAGAAAGCGCCCACGTACTGGACTTCTGAGTGCAGAGGCGTGGGAATTATACTTGGCCTTCACTTTGATTTCCGGGTGCCATTAATGCATCAAATAAGTCCGCTCCCTCAATGCTTGAGAGGATAAGTTTTATCCTCTCAAGCAAGCCTGACACCAATTCGCCGACTCAGAGCTAGAGGACTTTTTGAGCACGCGACATGGAGTGCAACTAGCCACTAATTAGTGCGCTGTTTGCGCGCATTAAAAACCTACAACAATGAAATCGTATTGATTCTTCTTGCTAGCTTCTTTTATGTTCCAATACGAAACCTTAAAATCTGTTGAGGTGAAGAGCATGGGCTTTGTTCCAGATGCTACAAACGCATTATTGAGAAATTTTACGATCGCTCAGTGCACTGACATACGTATAAATCACAATATTTTTTTAAGCTTTTCGTATTTCCCCCATTCATAGGAATTTTTCTTCTATATGTAGTCAATTTTTTAAGAATTAGTCTGCAGGAGAAGAATGAAATTTAAATTAAGTGGTTTCTTGGTGAAAAGATACAACTGTCACAAAGGATCACAGATAAAGAAGGAAAAAAGGTAAATTCTTCTGAGAATAGAACTTATAAGTTGGAAATACAAAGATGTTGCAATATTTCAATGACTAGAAAAGTATAAGAACTCAAAGATAAAGTCTCATAATCTCAGATTAGAAGCAAAAACGAACCACTGGTGTCATTGGCACGAAAGAAAACCAGCATACCTGGAATCTCCCGAGGTGTGGATTGGCGATTTCAACCACGAATCCAGAATGCTGCTGCCCCATTCCTTGAACGAACGATTGTGTGCTGTTATGCCACAATTATAACTTCTTCGGAGCGGGGCCCATATATTGATTTCCAGTTGGATGGATACTCTGGCAAGAGACTAGAGACGCAAGTCGTCTCACGTTAATCTTTCTAATTCGAATGGCTTCATTTGAATAACCCTCAATAACCATCTCTAGAGGTTCTTAGAGAACATAGTGCAGCAATCAGATTTGTCTGATGCGAAAATCAATTACTAAGATTTCTATAGATCATACATTATTGACTCGGATTCGGCTTTCGAAATCTTTCCATGACAATATAGGAAGTGTAGCAATGCATTGGATTCAATGCAGAACTTTGCCTCTATTGAAGATCCTGAACAGTCCGATATCGAAGAAGGGATACTTTTGAGTTAATTAACTTGAAGTCTAATGTTGCGTTTTTAGCATTACTTTGTGCATCATACAAGGCTTACCCGATAAAACGAGTTACAGCTAGTTAGAATAGAGAAATGTAAAAATTCGAAGTTTCAATGAGTATATGCGAGAGCAAGATAAGTTATTGGTAGCTTCCTGCTTGTGCTACTGTTGCATCAGATCAAGAGAATATTGAAAAAAAGATATTTTGGTGACTTCAGAGCACTGCAATTTTTTGGGCAAACCGTGTGAATACTGTATGAGTATTTCGTCATCGATGTGTTTAGTAACGTTTCCAAAAACCGAATAAAGTTGCGAGCAGTGCAAATTTATGGCCGTTTTAAGACTCTGTTTTAGGTCTTTTCCCTTTTTTACTTCTCGCAAAGAATAATCTTGCACAAAGCAATCATTGGACCGCCGCGATTGAGTTTCGTCAAAAACCTTTTTCAACTTTTCAGTCTACACTGATTAAACAAAATTATCACTTAGGTAGTTGTAGACATCTTTATCTGAAAACTTCCATAGTTCGCACTGAACGTTAAGCGG
Source organism: Parelaphostrongylus tenuis (assembly GCA_019055375.1). NCBI lineage: Eukaryota > Metazoa > Nematoda > Chromadorea > Rhabditida > Metastrongylidae > Parelaphostrongylus > Parelaphostrongylus tenuis. Next base: position 94,566 of record JAHQIW010004187.1, on the reverse strand, counting down.
ACAGGTCAAAAAGTTGCGAATTAACATAAGCCCTTACTATTGTGAGCAAATCACCCAGTCTATTCATTCAATTCCAGTCGTCGGACCCCATAAGAGTTGATCATTGCCATCAAAGAGGTTGGAAGGCAATAATCTAATTGCACTACTGACACCTGTTTTACCACTACTCTTTTTACGCTACAACGCGTCATTCTGTCAGCAACCAGCTGTCAACGGTTTGGCTTGACAAGTTATATCGACACTGATCCGAGTTACTCTGGCAGATTATGAACATATGTAATTAAAAATTCTTTTTATTTAGCCGCTTATTCAGCGGTGGTGCGATGGCACTAATATATTCAGTGTTGCTGAGTGGCGTGTAAAACTTTGACATGGGACAGAATTTGAATCGCATTTTCACCTTTCGGTGGGAGCGCACATAACTAATTGCACTCCGTGTTTGCCGCCACTCTTTCTTTCCTCCCGCAAAGCATCAAATGGGGGTTCTAGTCCCGTCTGACCCCAAAGATTTGCACATCGCTCAACATCGTTTGTTATATATTCAATTCATACCACCGTTAAAAGATATAGCTGTTATAAAAAGAGACTTTTGCCAATCACATATATCTGCTATCTGTCAGCGTAGAGTGTAATCAATGCTGATGTAGCCTGCCAGGCCAAGCCCTTGACGGCTGGTTACTGGCAGATTGATGAGCTGTAGCGTAGAAAAAGTGGTGGAAAACAGGAGTTGATAGTGCAAAAGAATAAGTACGCACTCCGAGAGGGGTGAAGTGCTTGTTTAGATCCCGCACGGCGCAAGAGTTTTGCACATAACTCAACATCATTGCTTAGATCTCTAGTTCTGCGCGACGGAGCGTAGCACTATGCCTATTTTCTCCCTGTGCACGCTGTAAATTGAATTCAACTCGTTACGGCCACAATATTCTGGCAAAACTTCAATCATTCAGTTTATCGTGCTTTTCGTTATACCGGGTTTCTCTGTGTTTTGATGGAGACGGGTAGTTTGAAGATGGTAATAACATTCTTCAATACGCGAATGGCCCATACCATCGTTGCGCTATGTCAACCTAACCAAAGGCTCACCTGATTTCACGCCCTTTCAGGCTCGGGAACTCGATAACAGTCTCATCTTGGACAAACTCTCTCTCTCTCTGTCTTTGATCCACGTAAAAACGTCCTAATATGTCCATATTTTGGTATTTTTTCACGATAATGAATTGGTCGGATAGAATACAGTGCATTATGATCATCATACGCCATTGCTAAGCATATCGGCCTAAGTGCAAGTAATTTCATATTTGTCGGCATACTGATCTAGTTTGAGAAAGTGTTTTCAGATACAAGTATGAGTGTTATGAGTCCTAGTAAACAAGTAAAAGCCTACTATCGCTTTTCGCAATATTGTGACATTGATGATTCAAAGTTGCATATCACTATCTTGCTTGCGTCAAATCTTCATGAACTTCAGAATAGCTTCGGCAAAAGCTAAATCAGATTCTTTTCTCTGAAAGCGGTGTTTGATTAAGAACAAAGACTGCACAACTATTACAGGCAACACCATAGTTGGCTTGCTTCCAGATGCAATTTAAAACCTACACATGGTTTCCTCACTTCGCATGTCAAAATTCACTCAAAATGGGAAAGATTCCCGACCGGTGTCGGACCAACATTAGTACTGTTTTAGATGAGAAGGGAGACAAAAAACCCTTTGTGCCTTTTCGATCATGTTTGCTAGTATCATTTATGCAAAATTGTCCGCCAATGTTGAATTCGAGCTGTGACACCTATGAATTTTCGTGTGGCAAGGCAAAGATATGTAAGCGCACACAGTATTTGACTTAACCAATATGTAAGGAACTATGTGGGCTATTGCTGAAATCACTTAGTAAATCTCGTGTATTAGCGCTGACAGTGATAAAACTTGTAAATACAGCTGTATTCCATTATGCATGACTTTATTAGTTGTTGTAGTCGCTTCTATAGAACTTTTGAAGAACGTCAAAATGAAATATCATCTTAATCAGCAGAAAAATTCATTGGCTTGTAGCGCTGTCACAACTTGTTCACACAAATCAACGACAACATGACAAACAGTAAGAAAAAATTTAAATTCTCAAATATAGTACAATACACAGCAAACAAACACCTTAAACTTTACAATTCTCTCGTTGTTAACACTCTGAAGTGGAACTTTCGTGTATGAAAACACATTTTTTCCAATCGTTACTTCTGGCGCGCAAAGTGTTCCTCTGGAGTGCTTATGATTAATCGGTTATTTGACTCATGCAGATACTTCCAAAACTTTATTTTGCTCTTCTTTGTAATGAGACTTGTTCGAAACAAATGTATGCTTCAGTAATAACTACCAAAAAAATGTGTGACACCCATAGGAGCCAGCCTTTCTTCTAAGCGCTAGAAAATTTTCTTATGACGATCATAAGAGGTCTTTGTATATCATCTTGTAGGACATCTCGCGTACTATGCATATATATAGACATATATATATATGTATATATTTATATATATATATACAGGGCAGGGTGGCCAATGGTTAATGATGCGGGTATCAGGAAGCAAAGGGATGAGAAGACACCGGTTGAAACCCTTCTAATGCTCAGCTCTGCCAACTCCAATATGAAAAATTGGTGGAAGATGAATGAAAGGAAATGAATCGAATCCATGATTAGTACAGTAGAATGTATTGACAGGCCGTGTAAGACAATAAACGAATATTTAAAAGATAAAGAGCTAAATAAATAAATAAATAAATAAATAAATATAAATAAAAAGTTGAATAAATATGGTCAGTGTTTAGATAAAAATGAATAAATTCAAACAATTTCAACGGCTTCTGTGCAAATATGACACTTTATGTACAAACTTCAACACTTCGATGCATGTCCTCTCCTGTTTTGATTATAAGTATTTCGAAGCAAGCTTTTGATGCCTTGATTCTCTTCTGCTTACTTCTGATCATCTAAGCTTTTGGTATTAAATGTGAAATGGGCGCCTGCGGGGCGGTGGTTGGATGTGCCAAGCGACACACACGTGGTCAGTGTTCTAAACCCGCTTAGAGCTCGCCAAACTTTCCAACCTCCCGCGATCAGAAGATTAGTACCATAATTATTTCAGAGGATAGCAGCACTATTTCATATATCCGTTGGTCACCGCGACTCATTGTAAAAGTCGGACATGCATTCAACTACCTCTAACGATGATTGATGAAGTCGAAGACATGATGCATCCCTCAAGGAATGATCAACACCGAGAGCTCTGGTTTTTTTTATTGTGATATATGTGCGCAAACTTTTCTTGTCGTAAGAAGTCATTTATGCACAAAACCACATCTGCGTGTAGAGAAAATCACTGAGCTTATACACGACAGGGAAAATGGAGAAACTTTTTTGAAACATGGAGAGAACCTTTTTATTGTATGGGAATTACATCTCGTGCACATTTGTTGCTTTTCAACGTAGCGCTCCGTGTGTGGTGAGGTTAGCGCTTTGGCACGTGGCATGCTGCAGGGGTGTGCAGAGGGATACCAACCGTGCATCAAAAACAACCATATGCTTCATTGAGAAGCAAGTGGATCTGAGGAATGAACTACTTGTTTTTGGAGCGCCAACTTGACATGGCTTTTATTCAATAAGTCAAATTGGAGACTCCAATCAAGGAGTTTAGAAGTGCAAGGGAACGGCAAGGACGCTACCAATCACTACATTCCCTATCTCTCAAGAGACTCGAAGGTGCCCTTTAGTACTCCGCCCCACGTTTAGAGCTCAGTAAGCTATACACTGGGTGGGCACAAGTGGAAAATAGTAAGTGAAACATGCCTCATTCCCCTGGTTCCGAATGAAACGAACACGGAGAAATGCCTGAGTTTACTATGACAACCATAAACTATTCATGGTGATTCGCAATTCCACAAACCTATTCTTAGTGGTGGTCGTGAAAGTCTTTCGAATTGAAGTGCCATGACGAAGTAAACCATAATCAAGTAAATCGAAGGTTCTGCTTAATCTATATCCCTGCTGTTCAAAATATTCTACTTAAGATCAAACAGGTACTCCTTCGCTCTGCATTCAATTTTTTACGAAAAAGAGGGAAAGCTGCTAAATTTAAACACCTAGATTCTGAAACCACTGCACTGGATAGCCGGCTCTTCAGAACATACCGTCACAAAAAACATTGACGAAGAGTACGAGCTGATCATCCAAGATCCTCACATTAGCGCTATGTCACCGAGAGTCCAAAAGTTACAGAGGCGTTGCTTCCAGAAACATTGGCGTTATACGCAAATGCATATTTACACAAGCCCGCAGCAGGCAACCGGCACCTCATATCTGGACTAGGGAAACTTACTTGCTTGGATACTTGACGGTCCGTCTCCACAAACTGTGCGGACCCCGCCACATCTTCCATTCGTCTCGTCTTCTCGCGATTGCCGTCCATAGTGGCGGTTTCATCCGGCATGGCCACTGGCGTAAGTTTCATACCAACTGATGAGAATATAGATATGAATACGGCTAAATAATTCTTTTAGTGAATAGTCCGCAAAACGAGTAGTGGTCGTCCTCAGGGACGGGTGTTTTCTCGTGGAATCCATTCTACACCTCGTTTCGTCCATCTGATGTCTGATCTTCTTATTATATGGCCGACCCATCTGTGCTTCGCTATCGATGTGAATTCTTCTGAGTCACGAAGATGAGATAAATTCCCGAAATCTGAGCTGTGCATACCGGTCACGTGTTGTGAGTGCTAACTGATTTCACAAGACATCGCTTCGAGCGCTTTGTGAGTCGTTCGCAGTAGTCATGACGTGATCGAAGTATCATCCCACGTCTCGCCGCATAACAGAGCGCTGGGAGGACTGTTGAATCGAAAAGGTCAACGCGTAATTTGGGGTCCGTCATTTGGTCGGTGTCTTTTTTGAGAGACCCAATGCGGTCCTCGCTGCTTTCCTTCTTCTGTCGAGTTCCTCCTTCATATTGCTCTCCATATTTAGTGAACGAACAATGTACACGTACGAGGAGATCTCCGTAAATGAACATCTTCCAGTTGAATATGTTCATCATTGCACCATTGATTTTTCATGAACTGGGTCTTCATGCGATTTATGCTTAATCCGATCTTTTTCTCCGCTTCGTTAGGTTCCTTGAGCATCGTCTCTTCTTCACTAGTGCTTTTCGAGAATAAGACAATGTCATCCGCAAAACGAAGGTTTGACAGAAATTTTTATCAACGTGTGCCCTTCTCGTCCCAATCAAGCGACCTCATTATCCGCTTCAGTGCGGCGGTGAACAGCTTTGGCGATATCGTATTGCCTTGTCGCACCAGTTTTCCAATGAGTATAGTAAGAGGTCGATGAAAGAGTTGTATTTTCGTGGTACAGTTCCGGTAGCAGTCCGATAAAGTTCCCATGTAGGACGGATCCACTCCTTGATCGACAAGCGCTGATAGTACTGCATTCGTTTCGACGTTATCAAATGCTTTTCATAGTCGATGAAAGTTAGGATTAAGGGCACGTGGTATTCCCGACAGACCTCCATGACCCTCGACACGGTTTGGATGTGGTCCAGGCAGCAGAATCCCTGTCGAAATCCCGCTTGCCCAACTGGTTGTGCCTCATTCAATATTCTTGATATGCGCAGAAGGAGATCTTTGCAAAAAGCTTGTAAAGTATGCTTAACAAGCAGATTGGGCGGTAGTTGCGAAAATTTCTTCGGTCACCCTTTTGTGGATGATGACTGTGCGCGACATCCTCTACTGGTCTGGAATTTCTTCCTTTGAAGGTAGATGTCATATGTGCCGCGAGAAGTACACGTAAATTATAGCCTCCGGCTTGCAGCAAATCGGAAGATTATCGGGTCCTGGAAGCCGCGCCTTTTTTCATGCTTTCTATAGTGAATTGAACTTCAGAAGAACCAGGAAAACGCTGCTGGGAAGCGACGGCACAAACTGAAGCCGAGAAAAGCATTTGCAAGGAGCTTCGTAAATCATAAAACAATGAATATTGCACTCTAAGGGCTTAAAGAACAGTACAACTCTCAGAAAGACAATGGAGGCGATCATCCACGAGTACTATTCACATCTCTTTTATAGCCACGTTTTCCTACCATCATATAAGTAAAAGCAGATGGGTTTTATGTTCCACCGATTCTCTTTTCCGTATCTTCACATGCTCCCTGGTCAAGAATTGACAGCACCTTCTTATAGACAGAACAAGACCTAAACATCTAAGAATCCTTTCATCTCCATCAGCACATGAGCTCAGATCTCCACTCGTTACCTGTCAGAGTACAAGATTCGCAGTTAATGGAAAAACAGTAAGGTGGTTTTATTGTTCAAAAAGGAACATCTTCACGACATAGGCAATAATTGCCCAGTCTGCTCGTTGCCCGTCGTCCATAAATCATTTGACTTATGCTGAACAAGATTCATAGAACACTGAACGAAGGACAGAAATGCAAACAAGCAGATGAAGACTATGAGGATAGGATTGGTTTTGCGTCTATACAGATTCGAAAGTGAACATGATGAACGACCTAGCTCCAGAGTTGGGCAGAAGGAAGCGGGCAGATTGGAGAGCGTTCAGGAGCGTGGAGGACATAGTGAAGAGAGTAAAGAACAATTGACTTTGTATTCACCTTTGGACTTAATTGTTAACTCTGCCTTAACGTACGCATCACAGACCTGATTGGTATATAAGTATGATAAATGATCATTTAGCGTTATCAAAGGCGCAGTTGAAGGGTCAGTGTTAGTAGTATCTCGTATCTGTAATAAACAGGGACTTTCAGCTCAACCGCCTTAATAGCAATGATATGATTATGTGACCATATGTAAAATAGTGTTGAATGATAGCAATATTCGGAGCCTCAGCCAGGAGCCGAATCCGCGTTTCACCGTCAATTAACGGTTGGTTGCTGACAGAATCGATATCTTGTATCTCACAGAGTAATAGCAAAAGCCGCGCTAGTGCAGTGATTGATACGAGCTGCCGTAAAGCTGGAACGTAGGTACAACTCCTGCACAAGGTTCACGTTTTGCATATCATTCTGAACTTTATCAGCGATTGAGTCTTGATCTACGTCAAAAACAGAGAAATCAGAAACAACTACAATACGCAGGCTTCGAAAATAAGGTGGAACGAACAAGTAATGTGTTTTGACAGCAACCGGACTGATCGAGAGCCGTTACCGACTGGATTTCTCGAGATGTCAAACGCATAACATGAAGACTGTCGACGCGATCGCTTGATTTCTTTAGAGGAAGCGTGGATAAAAAATTCAGTGGTCAAGAAATCTTAACAGCAAGGTGCACGTATTAAGCTATTCTCACGCGCGCTGGGGAAGAAAATGAAAAATTTAGTGGCACCCGCTGGAGCCACCCATGAGTCGACGAGGCAACAGTAATGCAAGTGATTATATGCACATAATTATGCATATATATATATATATATATTCTGCGCGAGGTGTCTGGAAGATGATATGCAAAGAATCTTTTATGATCAGTCGTTAGCTCATTGAATGTAAATGCAGAACACAAACTGGACTTGAAAAGCTGTTCTTACAATGATTCGCATTTGTTACTTGCTACACACCTAACTATTAAAATAATTTCTTCCGAAGCAAAGGACACTTGTACGAAATCTAGCAGATATCACTGAGAGTGCGTCTTTCCGCAAACCATCTCATGGACAGATCCCATGGGCTTTCCATATATTGTGCTACCGAATGATTGCAAGTTATTCAGGGAAACCTTTTTCTCATGAAAGTGATTCAACACGAATAATCTTCACCTCTGTACATGTCATCTCGTCTAGAGAGTCTTACTGCCATAAAACCATTTTTGAGCCACGCATGTCATGTGGTCTGTTAAGATGGGATGAGAAGGGCTAGGATAGACGAGAAAGGGTAAGTGCCCGACAGACGAGACCGCAAGGTCGAAGCACGTGTATCAGGCTTTATAAGTCAGCCATCTAAACAGACCACATGACATGCGTGGCTCGAAAATGATTTTATGGCATATTGAAATTCGAGCTGTGCTCTTAAACAAACACTTGAAATGAAAGAGTCTTACTGAATACTGCTCGTATTTCGCAGATCACCTACTAATGAGTCCTGACACGAAGACTTGTTCATTCGGTAAAATGAAAGCAATTCTGCTCCTGAGCGCTGCCAGTAATACCATAGCATATAAAATAAGCAAGTGCCACCACTGATGTGAACATCCAACAAGATCGAACGCACCTAAAATGCTTTTGACTCCTAAATGTGCAAATTGTCTCAGTAGATTTGGTCCGCGATTTGATAGAGATCCTATGCGGATGGCGATATTTTTGGCTGGCGGGAGGCTCGGACGAAGAGAGCCGGCCGGCGCCTGCTCCAAGGCTAATGTGGTAGTTTGTAATGAAATTTGTACTTTTTTTGTCAATATGTGAAAATTCTGTGCCAATAAATGCCCAGATATGATAGAACAGATTCAATAAGGTTATTTGTACTAGAAATACGTAATTGCTCCAATCATAATCCATTTTTAGAAAAAAAAATCAGGTATTCATAAAAAGGCTGTATTTAGAAGCTTTCTTGAACTTTTCTATGATATTCTATTTGTACTTACCTAAATTAGATCTTTACCTTCCATCTCTTTCATCTTTCCTCATACTTTATCGCATGAAATGCGTAAAATTAATCATACTTGCCGGAAATTGGAAAGCAGTGAGTAGTTCGTAAAAAATGGTGTTGCTTGTTGCATGCGATCCCACTTCGTCGATAAGTCTTGATATTTTTTTGGTTATTAGTGCAGTTCAGATCTCAGGTCGGTGCATAAATTCGTTTCGAATTCTCTATTCATAATTATGGTATGCTAAGAAGAGATGGAGGTGTAGCGGCCTCGTTCTCTCCACCCTGTTTGAGCCCTTTGGTAAAAAAACGTGTATGAAACGTATTAGTAGTGATTCGATAGCTAAATCAAGTAAATTTGAACGATGGTTTTTTATTCCTTAAATGACCTGTTTTTCTTCGCTGTAACAGTCCAAAAAGAATTTTGTTCCACATTCAAGCATTTATCGCTGCATAAAGCTTTATTCATAAGCAAATGATAAGCATCAGGTAGAGAACATCTTAGCAAGCTCAACGATGTCTTGATTTTGGTAAAGGACTTCTCAGAGAATAATAACGCGGTCAAAAAAGTTTAGATTTTGCAAATTTGAATAATTTTCAATGTTGGCATCCTGTTTTGACCTCTCAGGAGAAACGCGCTCCCTGATTTTTGCCAGACATATATTTTCCATTCCATAGTTTAAATATTGGCAATTTTGATGGCATACTTCACTCTCAAAATGGCTCCCACTAACAATATAAATTGAAAAATTTTTCACAGTCAAGCATTTCCCAATGAAGTGAGCTTTTTCGCTGGACTTCCAATATTTCTTCGAAAGCTCAAATATCGACAATTTTCACAATAACTTTGTTTTTGAAAAAAACTCTGTATTGTACTGTAGCAGTCAAAAAAGATTATGTTTCGCTGACTTAAGGCCAAATTTTCAAAATCCCACTCTTTGGAGTGCGAAACCCAATCTTCTTTTGACTACCACAGCTCACCAAGGAGTCTTAATTGAAAATAAACCACGTCTCTGAAATTCGCACTATCGAATGATTCTTAACTGTTCGTAGAAAAATACTTTATCCTGCGAGAACTCCTCAGAATTGAAACAAAATTTTATTTCGACTGTTACAGCGCAAAACAAGCCTTTGAGCAGCAGCACACACTAGTCAAGCTCACCTGATTTCTGCTATCGAATGAATACTAGTAATATAATGGAATAGGCCTTTCCTAGAATAAATCATAGTCTCACGATCGTAATTCATAAAATGCGATTGCATGTAACAGAAATTAATTTCGAAATAGGGATTTCCAAGACAGTTGAGCGTTATTTTTTTGAAAAATTGTTTACAAAAGTTCTATCAATGATGTTTCAAGTTTTTTTAGAAAAAGTCTACAAGAGTCGAAATATAACTATATAATCCCAAAATTCCGCTTTCAAATAGATAAATTGGATTGCGATTGCGGAATGTCATCTTCTTTTTTTCACTACAACGTACTGTAGGATTATTTTCGAACAACAGGCTTAGTTTTAGAGTTAGAATTTCTCAAGCTATATGTTGACTACAAAAACATCAAGAAGATTTGAGAAAATGCCCAACATCAGCTGGAAATATAATCCTTATCGCAAGTATGTGGTATTTCTTTTGAAAAAGAAAAGATTTTGGGCTGCATTAGAGTTAATCTTGCCAAAATTATTCATAGAGTCTGGCCAGCGATATTTCATTGTTTTTTGATGACCATGTTCCTCTGAGAGCTTTATAAACTTAAATTTGTAATGGAGCACGAACCACTTTTCATAGCCCGTCCGGACGGCGCGCCCAGCTGAGGGTTATATTGACCCTTATCGTTCGCAAAGGGATATATTCACATATACTTTCATATTTAGGCACTTATTTATCCGTTTCCACAGTGTTTTCCACTGTACGGATTCTAATACTTCTAGCATTCAATCCGTTTTTTTTTTCGTCTTCTCTTTGAACATCGTAGAATATTGGTCAAGCGCGTCTCCTTACAATCTCAGGGGTAGGCTAGCTGTGACGTTCCGTTGAGTGTTCGTCCCTGACTGCAGGAGAGTGTTGGAGGGTGGGATTAACTCCACGCGTGCCGCGGCGAGCATCACAGCCATTTGGACAAAAACACGCCCATATGAGTGCATATATATGTACCTACATGCATATACACACATTGTGAGCAAACCTCCCAACGGAGTTTTGCTATCTTTTCGAGAATTACATGATAATTTAGGTAACGCAGATGGTCCACGACCTTAGAGAACAAGTGGTATCGCAGAGGTTCGAGGACTCCAGACAGAAATGGTCCAAGTGGCGTGGGCGGCACCCAGCTGCCACCAACCTCAACAGGCAGTTCGATCGACGGGCATCATCCGAACGGTCGTCTGACCTCACCCGGACCACCTCACCTCAGTTCATTGTCGATCATTATTGCTCTCTTCACATAGTCTCGTTATCATGTAACTAATTGGTATCATAAGGTTGAGTTCATAAAACTGTCAGATGAACTCAATAGAATTGTGAGCGGAACATATCACTAACGTGGCGGAACAAACTCACTCAGGCTATGCTCGGCCCACCACCGCGGTTAAGGGATTCTGCCCATATTAACCAGTAGTGATCCCACTGCTAGCACTATATACTCACCCACTGGATCCCGCCGCCGGTGTTCTACTTGTGGGCGAACACAGCAATCCCAAACGGGCTCCGCCGCCTAGTCATGCTCCGTTAATAACAACATTCATTGTATCGTCACACGACGATACATCTCATCAATTAAGTTCAATCATTCATATTATCGTCGCAGGACGATACATCACATTCACAGACATGTGTTCACATAACAATATGTCGCAATCGTATATATATTGTTCTTATGTTATCATTACAGTAATGTAAGTATATTATAGGTTGTTTTGTATAACCCATATAAAGGATTTGAACTTTGTGCTCTTGTCGGTTACAAGAGAGAAGTTGGCAGAAGACACGGTCACACAGACTAAAGTTCAGCCCGTAGCAACGTGGAAGTGCAACCAGCTACTTCAAAGGGCAAAAGTCGCCGCAACCCGGAAGTTTGACGCGTGCAGTCTAAAGGTCAGTGCGCCGCTAAGGACTTTCAAATCCAGGGACCACACAGCAAAAACCACTGAACCTCCACCACACACATATATATGCATATATATGCATATACGAATTTAAAATGATACTGAAGAATTGCTTCCCATAGGAATCGCCTCTTTATTTCCAGCTGCATGCTCTCTTCTTATAGAAGAGAGAGGAAGTTTTTTATGTTTGAAATTGTAAAAGTGAACTTTACCCGGGTAGAGTCGTTCGGGAATTAGGGTCACGTAGAAGAAAAACGCAGTTCCAATCAGACCATACAGCACAAAAATATCGATTATCCATGTCTGGAATATTATATTTGCAGTAACACTTCTTCTCAGAAGTTATAGAGTAACTAACATATGAGTTATATGGAACGTTATGCAATGAAAAACGTAAATTTTTTCTCGAGAATGTTTCAAATCTTACTGAAACAAAACCGACATCAACTGTAGCGCTAGTAGCTATTCAATGCCTTGTTGTGGTGTTACTAAATGTCGAACTGAGAAGTGAATGCACTCAGCAAGGTCAACCAAACCGAGTAGGCTGACATTTCTATTTCTAACACCGTATTCCGACTGCGAGTAGTACGATGTCACAAAGAACGCACATGAGCTATATATAACTACCTTTTCTACAGAAACAATAAAAATAAAGGCTCTTCTTCCGTATGACAAGTACAAATGGAGATTTATTGGTACTCACTTGAATTAATCAATGATTTGCACCAAGACATACGATACAAAGGGGTTTTAGTGAATGTACTTTTGTCCGTTGCTTTCCACAAAAAGAAGCTGTTATTGATTTTATGGCGAGCACGCAATCAATTGTATATCTATTGATAAAAACGCTGTGATGAATTATGTACCTTGTAGACCGTCAAGGGCTTGATAGTAGACTGAGTGCACTGCTCCAGGCTCGTGTCATTTTCAGTAATTTATACTTTTGTGCAGAAGTTTTCTTATCACGCTTTCCCGGTTCTACCATTAGCATGCTCTACGAATCTTTCATCAGGTAACCGGTAGCTAATGCTCCCGATTAGGGTAACAAATTGACGTCCACATTGAGGCAGTCCAGCAAAATCCCACGTGCAACCAGCATTTAATCCGTTATCAAATTCTTCGTGTGAGATATTCAAACAGAACACCATTCCTCTACTAGATAGAGTAAAGTATTTGCCGACATCGCTTACTTCCCAAGCTCGCGAATTCTAATGCAGAATCCGATGATTTCTTTGACAGTTTCAGTTAGATGAAAATTGTTAACGCACTTTCAACTCCACCTCAAATCCACCATATCCAAATTCATGAGTTATGACATGACTTCTTTCCTTGCTTGCTCCCACATCATATCCCTCTGCGCTGTACAGTTGCCTGCCTCGTTCACAAATATCACTCGAACGTCATTGCAAAGTCCTTAGAAATCTTCCAGTTCTCTGCACCATATCAGAACTTATGATACCAGCTAACTATAAATGCATTATCACATGCTATGTGGACACCAGAATTCCTCTCGCTCGGTTCCATTCGTGAAGAACTTTTGATTTTTAAAGTTTGAATTTGCTTGAAAACTGTGGTATACTTTATGAATGACCTCCATGAGCCATTGAACAACGTCTCAGCTACTGCTCTGCTTGCAATAAAGATGAACAGTCTTGAATACATGGCATCAACTTTTTCGATTGGAACGCTGAAGAAAAAGCAGAGTCGAAAAGCTATATTTGGACTATCCAGAACTATCTGCAAAATTTCTTTATTTTGCTATTTTATTAGCAGTTCTGTGACGTTGTAAATATATGCGTATCTAAAATTGTTGAATGATATGCAAATTCTCTACCAGCAAAATCGAGAATTCTTACAAAACATGCATATCTGATAAGATTTCCTTATCACCCTGACTTAGTACAATTCCAGTGTGTGCTCACTAGACCAAACCCAGTAAACAGTAGTTGTCGACACCGTCAACAATTTATGAGGAAACAGTAGTAGCAGCTTGGCTGCATCAGTGGTGGAGTGGCAGCCGCGCTCAAGGTATGAGTGCCTTGAGGGTTCAACTCTCGACTGGACTTGTAACTTTTGCACATCACTCGACATTCTGAAATTCGAATTTATTCACTCCGTTGAATGTAGGTGATAAGTGAGAGAGAAAAATTTGGGATTCCTGTTGGGAGTTTTTGACATAGAATAATCTTTTTGTGATTAAGGTGATTCTGGCAGTCTATGGTTTCCAGGAAAGATCAGGTGTGTGAGATGCTCTCTATATCAGAGAATGTGAGACGAAGTATTATTATGTACCCTTCTGATGCTTCAGTAATCACTCCTCGAAAAAATGCTCCACCTAGCTTAGTTTTTTCCTTAATTTCGATAACTTTATCGAAGAAGATATTCTGGCCCCATTCTGGTTGACAAAAGTCTTGTTCTATTCTTGGCAGACGAAAAGCGTGTCGGCGTTTCGAGAAGAGAACCGGTGAATTGGCAAATTCATCCTTCTTCATTTCATGACTGTAAGAGACCATGGCTGCTGAAGAAATCTGAGTAATAACGTGGATAAACTTTCCCCATTGCCTATGGAGACTGTAAGAGTCCTGTCACGATATCGGAGTGCAATCATCTTGCTCATCTAAATGGCGAATCTTCTTCATTGGGTTTTACGAATGCTCTTCCCAGCTTTCACGGCTTCGGCCATAACCGGTACTCTTCTCTCTCTCTCTCTCTATAATCTTCCATTATCGCTTCATTGTAACTTTTTGTAATCTACACGTGATGTTTCAATTTCCTGTAACTCATGCGATTCAGCGCTGACGTATCAGCTCAGGTGTTTGTGGAGACAAGTGTTTCTTTGGAAAACTTTGGAACTCTCGGCTTCAATTGCGTTAACGTTGAGATGTTGGACGAGCCTATCGTATTCTTCGTCGATGTTGTCAACGATGATATCTTCCCAAGAGCCAACTGGTGATTTGAGTACGTCCCAATTTATGGTAGTTTTGGAACTTCGTTGTTCAAATTTAGTGGCTTGCTCTCCTTTTCGAGAAAAATAGAACGTTGCGCGAAAGAATACGATGCTCTGATCCCCTGAGTAACATTGGAACAACAGCGCCATCGCTTAGGCAAAACCTTTGGTTTACCAAGATGTCGTCTATCTCATTATGGTACTCTCCATTGGGAAACTCCTATATCCAGCGTTGAGAGTAAGGCTTCTGGAATCGTGAGTTTTTCATGGTGGATGCTTTTGGTCATCATGATAAACTCAGATAGCCTCTAATTCTGTTCTTTCCCTTCTAGTCCGTGGGTCCCACTGTGACATTTTTTAGGTCCAATTTTCGAGCTAAAAATTTCTAATAATGACGCTGAAGAATAAATGGTCTTCTCTAAACAACTTTCCAATATTCATCAGAATTAATTAAAAGAATTTCATCAGAATCCAATTAAACTTCGACTTCGCCATAGCGGTGTTGATTCGTAAAGAATGAACCATGGTTAAAGCCGGTATTGTTTCCTGTAGTTCCAACAGAAGTCGTTCGATCAAGGTTGTTAGTTGCTCAGATGAATCTATATCCATGATCAAACTCGTTTTGACGAAGCGCAATCCTGCCGACACCTCTGCGATCGTATATTCCAATAAGCTGTTTTTCCCCGGTGCTGTAAACAGCGCAAACTGTGTGGTGCCTTCACGTCTTGGCCAGGCTGGAAAACGTCGTGCGTAATCGTTCTTGCTTGCATTAATAGATCTTCTACAGAGGATTCGTATGCAGGTGTACGTGCGCTATAGGTACAGATTTATTGTTTTGTTTGTTTGTTTGTTTATTTGTTTCAGCTCTGGCAGCTAGATGGCTCTGAGATTTTTGCAGCCTCTTGGGTCTCCTTTTGCTGACCCATTTTTATCACTGTTTTTAGAATTTGATAGCTGACGTATAGCTTTTTAGGCTGTGAATTTGGAGGCTGGATACTCCTGTGTAGCTTGGTAATCCCTCCCAAGAAACCGGAGAAGCTTATTTGTTAGCAGCGACTCCTAACATCCTCCTATCAAGTTGGACCTCCCATGTGCTTCCCAGCTCCTTGTTGAGAGCTTTCGGCCAATTTGATTCATAGAAATAGAGGTCTCTCAAATCGGCGCTGCACAAACAAGGAGCTCATTTCCTGATTCCACTTGCGCTTTTGCAAAGCAAATAATCGTTTTTGGTTCGCACTTAATTTCTCTGACCACTACCTTGAGACGCGCCACGTGTCCTTGCGACTAATCGGTCTTTGAAATCCCTCGAAGAAGAGCTTCTTTGGTGTAGTGCTTAGATTTATGGGACTTTTATTTGAAAAAACCATTGTAGTGGCTTTGAAATCTTTATATTTGTGGATAGCTTTGGAAATGATGATAATTTTCAACAATGGATCACATCGTTTTTGCACTGCTTACTCTCTCCAATTGATGCGCCATGATACGAACTTTTTGAAAACAGCTGACGCAGTTATAACAACAAATTAGCGATGACTTTCTGTAATGCAATGTCGTTACATAAATATTCTGACCACACCTCATCCTCTTTTTTCTACAATTCAACGCTGTGAAGATTAATTTCCTCTATCTTCAAAAATAGTGTAATGTGTTCTTTGGACTAATTCGCAAAAATCCTACTCAATGTTTATAGCAGTAGAACTAGATGATTATATCCACTGCACTGTGGAGTTTCAAATACGGATTATCATTTTATTCCCTACAGCATTGTGTAGCATGAAGCGCCACTGGTATTCCAACTGTTTCGCCGCACTCTGTCTTCTAGACGTTGCCTCGTCGAAGGCTCTTGTGGAAGAGGGAATTAGGGATTTATATTTCTGGACTTTTTTGCTCTCGAGCATGGATAAACGAAAGACCTCCTATTTCTGGGCAATATCAAGCGTCATCGCTTGTTATCACGCATATTTTTCCCAGAACAAAGCTCTTCTTCAAACTAATAGTAATCTTCCGATAGCGCAAATTCGCAGGTTTAAAAAATTTTCTTCGCATCTTGTTCATTATGAAGCAACCAATAAAAAAACGATTCCATTCGCTGGGCAAGAACGTCTCATAGAAGTGCTAGTAATTATTCGAAAGCTTAGATTTGTGGCTGCAGGCCCATATGGCCGAATTTTGCAAAAAGCATTTTTTAACGTTGCCATAGAGGTAATCCTTGCGCTTTAGACTCGCACAATCCTCTCTGGACAGAGCTTTTTCTTCGAACTATTAGCAGTCGTTCGGTAGCTTGATTTTTGCTGATTCCAACTCTGCTCTTACACTCTAGACCGTTTGTCTGCAAAGCAGCAGGTTAGATATCTTAAGTTGCATGTGCGAGCGAGGTGATCTTTGGCCAGTTCACGTGCCTCTGGGTGAGACATCACGCTCTCTGACGTGATCATCGATCGATATTTGGGCATACGAGCGTGCAGAGAAATATCGCGTCAGCAGTTCAAATGGCCGCCTCACTGAGCGGCACATGAGTTGACCAAAAACTACTTTGTTCGCGTATGTAAATTTAAGCTTATTTTCCTTGTTTCATTTCAGAGAAACGGTCTTTTCAGAAAATAAGCACAGCGTTGGAATTAGCAGACGCTGTACAATCGAATGATTACTGATAGTCTAAAAAAAGAGCTCTGTCCGGCGAGAAAAATGCGCCTCTGAGGCATAGTTTGTTTTGAAGCTTGCAGCGCTGTAAAAGGGTATATTTGGAAACCGGACACGTGAGGGTTTGACCAAAAATCTAAGCTTTCGAATGACTATTAACACTTCTATGAAAACTTCCTGTCCTGGGAATTGAACGTTTTTCACTTGCCGCCCCATAATGGACAAGTAGTTGCCCTTCTTTGTGAAAAAAAAGTTTTTTTACGACGCTATAGCAAAGAAAATAAATTTTTTCTCACACACGCCTCACGTTATCGCATGAATAGTTATTTATTGGAGATTTCTTTTCTGTTTCGCAAAAGCACATAGGTTTTTGTGTTAGAACTGTAGAAGGAACTTTTCTCTATGGTTGCGTAAGCCTAAAGAGCTTAAGCTCATGTACGAAAAGCATATGAACGTGCAGAGGAGATCTTGTTGTTACGCAGTCATACGTTTCGTATTGAATTTTGTCCAGAGCGGAGAAGAAGATTCTAGTTTATTCAACAAAAATCACATGCCACATGTAAATCGCACTGCACGATCACGCTATCGATTTGCAGCCACTCACACACCCCAGTGACAAGCAATACGCCGCGTGTTTGGAGCTCATTCTGATTTCTCCTACTGCAGTGCAGTAAAATGGTCTTTCCAGAAAATAAAACAGTCACAGTATTGGGATAGCCGAGATTTATCCTGTCAAACGATTACTAATATTCAGAGTGAACAGCCGGTCCTGCGAGAAGTGCGCGTGCGTATAACAAAAATCTATATCTTCTGATACGGCGCAATAGAAGGCAATTTTGCAAAAAAACACACACTTTTGGAATCTATGAGATCTATGCTATCGAAAGATCATTACTAGTGTAAGAGAGGAGCTCTGTTGTGCAGGATTCAAGCGCAATATGTGCGATAAAGCGCATAAGTGTGAAACATGATTTTATTTTTAGTGCTATGGCGCTTAAGAAAAACGTTTTCGGAAAAAACATGTTTGTTTTTGAATTCTACGAAATTTTTGCTTCCGAGTGATTACTAGAAGTATGATGGAGAGTCTCTCTCCAGCAAAAATTCTTTTTCTTCAAAAATTTCTGCTCGATTGTGCGAAAGTACTACATACACACAAATGATACAGGTCACTCGGGCAACGTGAAACCCATCTAATACACCACCTTCCTCCCCAGAGAAGTCGCTTTTGGTATGCGTATAACTCCGAGCCGTAACATGATGGCGTACCATATAACATCGTACCTAACTGGTAATCGATTGTTTCTGACACAGTGTGATAGCGAGCAGTGAAATGTGAAATTGCTTTCAAATGTCGAGGTCGACTTGCTATCGAAAATTTAATCTTGAATCTTGAATCTTCTTCTCGAAATTCAAAATCTTAAACACAACATATTCTCTCATTTATACTATAGAAAGAGTATTCTGCCACAGAATATAAAGGTAACAAAAAATATTGTTTGCTTCTGAGCCGTGAGCTACACTTTCCGATTGGTTCTTTTAAACCTTACCAAGGTTTGGTGCGCTAATGGCTTGTTACGTTGCGACAGTCTCTCCTGCCTCATCAGAATCACATACCTGCGGCTCACCCCTACTGAACGAGTAGCCACCAGAGGCATCAGAATAGACAACGGAAAATATTACGTGATGTTGTGGTCTGGACTGTTTTTTAGTCGATGTTTTGTGGTGTTGCGAAGCAAATAACAATAACACATATCAATATAATAATAGCTGTGCTAAACCTTTTTGACAATCATCTGCGCTCCTCTACGGATTATGCCTATAAGTTCCTGAGAAAGTTCCAAACGTTTTCGATATACACCAATCCTTCTTTGACAAACATTTACATAATCCGCACTTGATATTCAACTTCCAATTTGAAAATTCGAAAAATTGGATTAATCACTTACAGCGACGTGCGTGCTGGACAGACCACCATGTAAGTACACCCAATGAATCGTTGGGCAGAATCCAAAGATGGCTATCAAAGTGTAGATTATGTGCAAATAGCCGATCCGAGATCCCACAACCATCTGATCAAAGTGGTCCCTTCTCGTTGGAACATACACAACTATCAGAGCTATTGTGAGAATAATGTACAAATAAGTGTTAAGATGTTCCTGAAAACAAAGTTCTTATTGGGTTAAACTCAAGGAGTTTAAAGAGTAAGGTTTATGTCTACTATGTAGAAACCGGTACAACTAAGCGCCAGTAGTTTGAACCGGAGAGACATTAATCCCTGACGGCGAATCATATATGATGTTAGGAATGATGAATACGGAAAGCTGTTGCCTGCGACTCATAACAGGCTGCAAAATTTGGAAGAAAACCCATTATGAAAGTTTGCAGTTATAATGCGTGCATGACGCTGCGGAAAGCTTCCGTTGAGAGCACAATTATACAAGAACAACATCATCGATTAACCAAAACTTGAAAACAATTTTACTACATACTGTTTATGGCCGTAGGATTGCTGCTTTCCGTGATGTGATACAAAAGGTGACTAATTTGCCCTAGTATACTTGTGAGTTTCCGAAATCTCAGAGGAAAAAAAAATGTATAGGGATAGAACAAATTTCTGCAACCTTCGCTTGGCCTTTACGCTTGAAGAATAAATTTCAACAAAAGAGACACCCAGGAACACGTTGTCATTCTTGAGATGTCTTACAAAAAAACATGCTTTTACAAAATTAACATTAAGGACTATTGTAATTCATCTCAACACTTGTTGAAATTCGTCTCAACTTGCTGAGATTCATCTCAGCTCGCTAAGATTCATCTTATCTCTGAAGAATATCAAGATGAAGCTAATGGGATAGCTTTTTCAATTTGTCATAGCGATCGAGGTCCCATATCACCAATTAGGTATTTTTACCATAAAGTACGGATATATAGGTAGCGAGCACCAAAAGTGACTAAGCATACTGTTTTCAAAGGAAAGTTCGCAGATCATCTATTGCTTCTTTCACCCCTAACAACTGATACGCCATTGAGCACCTCTTTAGTGTAAGAATCGTCGTCTCCAAAAAAGGAAAAGACATTCAGATAGAAAAAAAGACCACAGAACTGGACTAAGACTCATGCTTATTCGGCTGCAAAATGGTTAGCAATTTTTCATATGATAACGAATAACGGAGTCGAGGTTGATTTGATCAGCCTCATGTCGAAGATAGCAACATGAGTTTCAATTCTTAAACACTGTCTAAACACGAGACATGTGCCAAAAATTTTTCTCATATTTCCAGGGCAGAACTATATAGAGAGCAGGACAAGTAGGCGGTCCTAGTCGAAAGTTAAGGGCTTAATAGAAAAGCTATTTAAATGGTAAACCCTTCGAACAGTGGGGAAAACATCTGTTGCTTACTATTAGAGGACTAATGGAAACGGTAATCCATAATATCATCACCGATTTTTTTTTAAGGCCACGTCCAACTCCTTTCATGTTCCTTCGATTAGAGGATTCAATAATTTAACAAATCCCCTTTCAAGGCTTATGTCCGAAAACGCCTTGAAGCACTCAACATAGCATTAGGAAGCCCGTACTGTGCAGAGTATATTGTCACCTCATCAAGACACTACATCGTCTACATACACAATAATGCTCAGTGACATTCAAAACTTTGGGACCATAAGCGAGAGTTATATAATATCACTACGAAAAAGTACGATGTGGTTGATAAGAAAATTCTCGTAGACTACTGTCCTATCTCTTCCATACCCATACGGGTTTTCCTGCGTTATGAAGCAATAAGTAAAAAACGACCGCTTTTGCTGGAAGGGAACTATTTATAAGAATGCCAATGATCATTCGGAAGCTTGAATTTCTGGTCACCGCACTAAGTACTCTTTATCTGGAAGACCTTCTTACAACGCTGTAACATTCAGAATCAAATTATGCTTCACACCTGCCGCTTGCTTTTATTACTACTTCGGTGAAGGCACGAAAAGCATATGAATGAACTTGTAGACGAAATCTTGAAGTATCAGAGTTATACGCTTTATCTGAAGTTACCTTCACGAAATGGAGGAAACATTTCTAATTAAATGATAAAAGTCGAACTTTACTTGTGGAGCTCATCAGTGCTCATCAGTGCTATCGATCGTTCGCCGTGCTAAGACTGCGGGCAGCCTCCCTTCCCGTAGTCCTAGATCAATCAAAAAACAGATTTCCGCTTTTGTGAATCAACTATATGTTTCCTTCTACACTGCACAGAAACGTTCTTTCCAGAAAATAAGCACGGCGTGAAAATCGCTAATCTTGAGCAGCCGAGTGGATATTAATATTCTCAATATAGAGCTCTACCCTGTGAAAAAAGGCGCGTTGAAACAAATGCTTTGCTTTTGCTGAAGCGTTATAAATAAGCCTCTTCGAAAAAGGAGCGCATAGTACAGTAGTCAGAGATTTCAGCTCTCGAATGAATATTAATAGTGCAATGGAATGCAGCAAATGGAGTCGCTTCTTCATTTGTCCCTGGATCACTGAAAACAACTAATGAGATGCTTCACGTGTTTCTATGACAAAAGATTCGTTAAGAACCAAACAGCAATCACAAATGAAAAGTATGGTGGGGACAGATTCAAATTTCCGCCAATCATTACTACATTACGACACTCATCATCAGCTGTTGTTGTTGATCTCAACCTTAAGCCATTTATCTCGTTTATGGCAGTAATTTATGAACAACATGGAAGCCAAGCTGAGGCATGAAAATCAACCTAAAAAACTTTTGAGTTGTAAGTTACCTCAAAACAATGAAAAGCAGTGTAGATTCCTGACAAGTACATTCCTAGAAGACCTGCCGAAATCCCGAACGCGTCAAGTTTAAGAAACCTTTGTCGATTCGTCTCACTTGTGCAGCAAAAGGTGTGATATGCAACAGAGAACAACATGCAAATCTATAACAGCTGGGAGTAATCTTATGATATCTTCTTGGAAATTTTCCAATTTTTACGGTCAGCAGTGATCATTTCCCACTAAAAACATGAGTTTTCAAAATTTCCGTGATGTTATGGGAAGTTAGTTTAGAGTTTTGATGCTTAATACAACGGACCAAAACTTGAAAAGGTAGTGTATTTCGATATCATTATGACACTGTCCATCTGATATTGGTTTTCATACAGTGAGAACTAATTGATGCAAAAAATCACCTGCGCTCCGAATAGTGAAAGCGATATGATTAGATGGTCATTAAAATAGCCACCTAGTAGTGGCAGACGAATGACATTCATCTCGTATTGACAATAAGTGAAGTACATGAATCCTAGTAGATGGCTCCAGATGTTTATTGTCTCATTCGTCCAATGGAAAATGCTGAAAATGTGCTTTTCATTGTTTATAATAAACTGAGGTACATATTATCATGGTTAGCGAATACCACACATAGGCGGAAGATTGAGAGAAAGTAACGCCGGGGTCTTAACGAACAGCACAGTAAGATCAGCCAAGTAAGGGGCTCAACATTCAACCGCAAAATCAGAGTGCAGCAAACAGAATACATCACATTTCAGCTAGCATCTTGCTTTTTTCACAAAAACGAACATAAAAGGCTCTATATAGAGGATGATCCAATGCTTCGTAAATAAATCTGTGATTGTTTTTTTTTGTTGCTCACTTACACAATGATGAGTATGAATACAAGTGGTATAGGCAGTTTTCTCTTTATTTTTCACAACCCGTTGCCGCAATTTACTACGCATATCTCATCACGTCTTGTCTTCAAATCGTTTCCCAGTTTTAACTTTACATTAACACCTTCGGAAATTTCATACGCCGCATCTGTTGCTATTTGAGGACTTCATCTTGTTTATGAATGACGGAGAATGTTGTTTGAGATTATTCTCCTTGCGATCTTGGAACTAGCCGAGCCAAGGCATTCTTCATTTGATTCCGAGCGAATGTTGAGAAATGAGAGGATCTCTTGACTGATTTTTTGTCTCTCCCATTAACGTCGTACAATACTGTTGTAAGCGTTTCCTTTCAATTGCGAGGATAGTCAGGCTAATATTCGGTATAGGTAGACGTATCTGAGGCACCCAGAGATATTCATTCCATTGACCGCGAATGGGGTATGTGAAACCAATTCGTTATTCATGAACAAAGTTTTTTATTTGAATTTTAGCTTCCTCAAGCGCTGTCTACATAGGTCCACATTTATTATTGTTGGTGGGTTTTCAATGTTATAGAAGCGATGTCAACAGCAGAGCGAAGATGCTATAACTGTCGTTCATCGACTTTCACTCCCATGTTGCCTGATCCCAATGTTCGCATAACGTTATAGACGGTAGCAGTAAGCACTTTTGTTAAATGGTATCGCTTCGCTAACCCATCTTTTTATTTTGGTGTTGAATTTGTAGTAGAGTCATGATGCTTCCATGGTGATCTTTTATTTACCTAATAACATTATTCCAATTCCGTGTATAGATGCTCCAGAGTGTCCATAATGACTTCTATTATGGGAGTCGAAAGTTTTCTTCATGCCTAATTTGACCAGTCGCATCGATATCCACACATACGCCGGTGGATATATCAGTCGTTATGTCTTGATTAAAATGTGCATCTAAATGGCGCTACGATGACATGTGGCTCAACAGGCCTGACGCACGAAATGACATCGGATGTGGAAAGGTTAGATTGATGGAATGAGACAGCGGTTTCTGTTATTGCGGCGATACCTCATCAAATCTTGTAATCATGTCGATGTATCCCACCGCAATCGGTCCTTTTCGGAACCTTGCTAGCATACATGCTGCCTTTGTTCCAGTGTTCTGTCAATCGTACTTAGATAGCTCGAGTAAAGAAATCATAGGCAGAAGGAGATAGGGGGATAGCTGCCGATGTAATGGAGATCAGCACTTTTGAACAAAACCGTAGTCTGTTTATTTTCCATTGACTGGGAACGTTACATTCTGATAAAGAACACGTGAAGCAAAGTTAGTGCGTTAATTCTTAGATTCTGTTCGGACTGGGTACTCCTTAATTTTTCAGCAACAATAAAGCATTTAGGCTTTCTAGAGGAAGAGCCAGCACGATGACAAATCCACCCGCCTTTTGCACCATATGAAAGGAAGAAAACGTAGCTATTGAAGAGATCCGGTAAAAACTCTAGATAATTTACTTTATCACCATGCTAAAAGCTGGAACTGTTTCGTCTGGGCGTCAGAGTAAAATCATTGTTGATCGCAATTAGCGACGTTTCGCTGGTATTTGCAAATGCTTTGCACCCCTTGCAGCTTTGGACATAACTGCTGCTCCTTTCTTCTTAGAATCTCATATATATACATATATGTATATGTATATGTATATATATAAAACATACATGTAGATATAATTTATATATATAGACCAAAAAAGACATGTAACTACTTCGACTATGTTGAAACGGAAGGCAATGCACGGTGCATATCTGAAGCATAGATCTACAACAAAAATTCTATTCATTATACGATTTACCTTTTTGCGCACATCAAATTTGTCATATTAGGTGGTCGATAGTGTCGAATTACGTATTTATTTATCCACATTGTTGGTTGTAACTTGTTACGTGTAACCAATCTATATGAGCCGTGATCATAGCAGAGCTCCCGAGCATGACAATGTAAGCATCGAGTCATTCTGAAAATAAAACTTCAAAACGATGACATAGATGCGAAACCATGTGTCATTTAACTGATATCTGAGAACAACAACTTGATCTCTATTATCTGTTTCTATCTGTCTTCAGCAACACATGGTTAAATCTATTGCACGTCATGTATATAGGTAAGCAAGAGTAACATATTCATGCAAATAAAAATTAAGAGTAAGTGTAAGAATAGACGACAATGGAGAATAACTGATATAGAAAGATTCAGAAAATAGGTCAAGGCGCAGTGGCGACCGTTTTGTATTGCACAATTCTGGCAACTAGTTCAATCTTTTGACTTCCGCGTTGATATTACGCCTGGCACGCGACGTCGATGGGTGAGCGAGCGCGCTGTGATGACAATGTGAAAATTTTTAAGGAAATTTTATCGCCACTAGAGAGATTCAATCGTCAGTAAATGGAAGATTATAAAAGAAGAAGTTTCAGTATCGATAGAAGTAACAGGTCATGCTTTCTTTAAATCCTCGCTTTTCTCACAGAGGAAAGCAAATATCTACGGAAAAGTCATATTCTGAACTGTTATTGGACATATTCACGCGTGGAAACCGTGGCCAGGTGGTTGTGATGCTCGTCGCAGACCGCGTGGAGCCGATCTCCAGCCTCCCCTTCTCCCTCCTTCCTCCTCCCCTCCCCACCCTATCCGGCAATCAAAAACAACGCCCTATGGTAAGCCACAGCCAGGCTATCCTCGAGATTGCAAGGAGACTCGCTCAGCCAATATTCGACGACGTTCAAGAAGAAACAGAGGAAAAAACTATTTGAATGCTAGAAGTACTGGGATCTGCACAATGAGGACAAAAGAGCATTAAGAACACGCATCAATAAAATGTAAATGCCTAAGAAGTATTAAGGTTAATCCATATCTCAAGCATTCAACAATAAATGTGCCAACACAATTTATCCATGTACTTTGTCAAAGAAGTATACATTGTCAGGTAACTAATCACATGTTTTTCAAAAATCGGATGTCACGACGCAAATCAATTTAGCAAAAATGTTACTGTACAGTGCATGCGATGCAGCCTCATCGTAACATTCAATACTTTTTCTATACCTTGTTGGGACCTATGTGAAATTGCAGAACAGACGCTGTTATGTCATCCTACGGTTATCATTGCACAATATTTACTGCAAACATGATTCATCACTGCAACCTTTTCCACTAGTCAGTAACACTAATTTTACGCCCTCTAAATATTTTCTTTCACTTCAATGCCCTGGAGACAACTTCCTTTCCCCCGTTCAGTTTCCACCACTCCAAATATTAATGATATGACTATACGTAAATGTTCGTTTCGAGTGTTTCTTAAGAGTACGCTTCAATTTCAACATGCCTGGTAATTATCTTATGAACTATGCATGTGGTCTTTTATGGTCACTCATAGAGCCCAGTACACGTATTTCGGCCTTGGCAACCTCGTCAGTTAGGCAGCACCCTCCGTCTTGATCAATTCTCTTGGGGGACCCAACTCTCTAACACAGTGTAAGCGACGACGCACTATTTACGCGCCGTTAAGTGAAAGAATTCCATCAAATGAACAGTGTATTTACATTCGGTTGCTCTTGGCTGGTGCTCATGAAATATCATGCCGTTTGTTTCAAATGTTTTCTTGAGACCACGCTCAAAGTTCAGTATGCCTGATAATTTTATATATGATATGTGTAGTATGATAATTATTGGGCATATACAAAGGTGTTTTGGAGGACTAGCAGTAAATTAGCGACCTCTTGGTCCGCGCAATTGTTTCGTATGAGTATGCTCCTCCAATCATACCAAGAAGTTTTATACAGGAGTCAAATCTTTACAGACTGTTGTAAAGCTACTGATCTTAGCAGTTTGGAGAAAACTATGCCTAAATAAGTGTTTTGAGTAGAAGGCTGTGCCACGTCTGCAGATAATAAACAGGAAATTCTGTTTGACTGTAATGGGGACGGATGGGAATGGTAATGTGCACTAAGACTTAAAACTGCGTTGAATTCTAAGGATGTGGGCATCGTATTGCAAACTAGAGCTTATTGGCACATTCAATCGTTCTATGATAAAAAGACCTTCGAATCAAAACTCCAATTTTGGTTTAATAAGTTTCCAAATGTGGAACTGTAATGTATAGTCAAGCTGGAAAAGGTCGGTAATCCGATCCGGAAGCGCGGCCACCCTTGACCTACATAGTTATTAAAGGTGAAATTTTTGTTTTCGTTTCATGCTTGCAGAAAATGTAGCACGGTAGCACAATCGTCCAAGACAAACTGTCGTCTTCTGATTCAGTTAGGTTCTCCTTCAATATCTCTGGTTTCAACATGGGATCACACAAATCTTATTAGCAGTACTTGTCTAATGATCGCAGTGTGAACACATTCGGAAACAACAGTAAACTGCTGGTTTAGAAATGAACAATAATCTGAGTTCTCCTCTTGGCAAGCTAAACGTGAGATTGTTATGATACAAATCATTTGAGCAGGTCACGTTTTGCCGGATTTTGATTCCTTCGAAGCCTGGGAAAATTAAGTTATTTGTAAGATTGTCAGCCAAATACCCTCCATGACCTCAACATAAACGGCCAAGACATCAAAATTGCAATTACATTAATCAAAACAACTCTTTTATACATACTCATTGATTGCTGAATGTGTAAAGCATCTTTGTCACATCAAAATATCAGTTTGCTATAGTGAGGGGTCACACTTCATTGTAGGCATTTCTCCTTATAGGTTCGTTTTTTGATTTTGCTTTTCCATTATGACTTCGTGGCCTATGCTGCCGAGTGGAATGTTTTGTATGACTTTGAGCTCCCTAACTAGGTACTCTCAATATGACCACAGAGTGGTGTGCCTGTTTTGTCAACATAGAATAAAAATATAAACAGTCATAATAAATAATACAAATGCATCTTGTTCAAACTTATACAATCACCATCTCTACATTTAAAGCAAATTATGCGAAAATTCGCTTTGCATAAGCGGTCATAAAATCGTTACGGACCGACTAGAGTCTTAGATTGTTTAATGGTATTTCAGTAACTGCTTCCGATTTCTCTAGGTCGGCCATTTATAAGCAGTGTTTTATAGCACTGCATATTTCGATGGCAAGGATAGGCGTGATAGACTGAACTTTATCTGCACTATCATTCCCACTTTGGGGGTCTTATTCTCTCCGAACTTTTCTCTAACCAAAATTCTTTTTGCTTACCGCTTTAAACGGTAGTAGAATGCTACAACCACGGACCTCCCTCTTTGATATATCTCGCCCGTATGTCGCGAGGTTACGTGGCGCGTCCCCTTATAGTGGATGGTGAATAGGGGAATTAACGCGAACCAAAAACGACCGTGTGCTTCTCAGAGATGTAAGTGGATTCAGGAGTGGATTCAGGAGATTAGCTCCCTGCTTCTGCAGCGCCGATTTGACAAAATTCTATTTATACGAGTTAAGTCTGCCAAAAGCCTGCAATCAAGCGGCTGGAAGTACAAGGAGGCGGTTAGGAGACGCCTCCAACAAATGTACTCCTCCCGCTCCTCCAAGAGAGAGTGGCCAGCTACTCGTGGGTACCAAGCTTCCACGTTTAGAGCCTGGCAAGCTATACGTTGGGCAGCAAAATGCCAAAAACAATAACAAATATGGACCTCATTCCCCTGACTCCGAAAGATCCCCTGGTACGGCAGCGCCAGGTAGGACGAGTGCGGAGAGGCTGCTAGAATCTCAGAGACAAACCAGGCTGCCAAGATCAAAGCGGACTAAAATGACACCTGTACATACAATGCAAGTACCCTTGTTTATGAATCCGTTATAGAACATCTGCTGATTCAAGCAGAAAAGATAAGGTACAACATCATTGGCCTGGCTGATACAAGAAGACGCCATCCTTTTCACGCTGTTTATGACACCGGAAAACAACTGTTCCCTGGAACATGCGATAGCAGAAGTTTCGGCAGCGTTGGCGCCCTCGTCAGATCGAATTCGACCTTGAAAATTGGTTATTTTTTTGAACAACTAACAATCCGTATCGGGAGAATTCGGTTGAAACGATGTGGCTTAATGCCGGCTTTGACCATCTTCGTTGCTTACGCACTAACATTAAGCTATGACGAGACGATGTCGAAGCGTTTTATATGGACCCCAGAAAGTTCCTTAGAGGAGATCATACATTCTTCTAAGTCATTGCCGCAGAATTCAACGCGAAAATAGGACATAGGAGAACGTCTGAAGAACGTCGCATCGGGACCCACGACTAGAATGGAATGAACAGGGTGAGAAGCTATCCAAGTTTATCATGGCAACACGAACTATCCATGGTAATTCACAATTCCAAAAGCCTCATTCTCAGCGATGGACGTGAGAGTCTTCCAATGGAAAGTATCATAACGAAATAGCCCACATTTTAGTAAGCCAAAGGTATTGCCTGCCCAATGTCGCTGTTGTTCCGAGGTTCTGCATGGGATCAAACCATCGCCTCCTTCGCGAAACGTTTCGCTTTATTTTTGGAAAAGGAGAGAAAGCCGCTGAATTCAAATAACAAAGTCTCAGAACTACCATAAACTGGGATGTATTCGAATCTACCATAAACTGGGATGTATTCGAATCATTAGTCGGCTCCCGGGAAGATATCGTTGTCGACAACATAGACGAAGAATATGATCGGCTCGTTGAGTATCTTCACGTTAGCGCTGTGAAAGCCGATAGTCCTAAAATCACGAAGAGACGCTTGTCTGTGCAGACACCCAAATTGATACGTTCAACGTGGAATCGCGTAAGCTATAGACAACCGAAACCTAACGTCCGATCTTGCGAAGTGCAGCGGAGAAGAGATAAGAAAAGACCTCAAAGAGAGACGAGCAGCAGTTATGGCAGAAACTGTAGAAGCTGGGAAGCATTCGCAGAGCCCAGCGAGGCTTCGCCATTCATAAGACCAAGATCACTGCACTTCGATGCCCTGCCAGGACACTTACAGCTTCCAGAAAGGCTATGGAGAAAATTATCCACTAATACTACTCGGATCTCTTCGCTAGCCATATCCTCTTACCGTTATATAAATTGGAAAGGGATGAATTTGTTATTCTACCGGTCCTTCCTTCCAAATCCGACATTCTATATCGCTGGCGAAGAACAGAACAACACCCGGTCCAGAGAGGAATAGACAAAACACCTAAAGAACCTACAGCCAGTTCTCATCAACACCCTGGGTAGGCTCTTCACTCGCTACCTGTCAGAATGCAAAGTCTCCATTCAATGGAAAATTAGCAAGATCGCCCAATCTGCTTACTGTCCGTTGTCTAAAAACTCTTCACTCGAGTCATCCCAAACAGGATTGATAGAACACTGGACGAAGGATAGCCATGAGAACAAGCAGGGATCCAAAAAGGATTAAGTACCATAGCCATATCCACACGATTACAAGAACCAATGAAGTTTCACGAGAGTACAAACAACCACTCTGTCTCACCTTCATCGATTTGAAGAAAGCCTTTGATTCAGTGGAAAGAGAAGCGGTTAGAGAGGCTCTAGACAACCAGGGCCTCCCTACTCGGTACATAATGATCGTTCGTGAGCTTTATAAAGATTTCACTATCAAAATATCTTCATTCAACAACAATATACCATTGACGCAAGAAGAGGGGTTTGACAAGGCGATACAATTTCACCAAAATTACTCACTGCCACCCTCCAAAATATCATGCGAACATTAAACTGGGACGACATGGGAGTGAAAATTGACGGTCGGCAACTGAACCATCTTTGTTTTGCTAATGACATCGTCCTCATAGCACCAAACCTCAGCTAAACGGAACGAATGTTGATCGATTTCGACAACGCCTGTGGAAAGATTGGTCTCTCACTAAATCCAACGAAAACGATGCTCATAAGGAACGGATGGGTTTCGAATGCCCCATTCACACTCAGCGGAGCGAAAATCTCCGAATGCTACAGTTACGCCTATTCAGGTTGTGAAATCAACATGATGAACGACCTAGCTGCAGAGTTGAGCAGGAGGAAACGAGCGGCTCGGGGAACGTTTAAGAGCATCGAAGATGTAGTGAAGAGGACAAAGAACATTCGACGCCGTGCCCACCTTTTCGACTCAACAATTATCCCTGCCTTGACGTATGCAGCAGAAACCTGGTCGCTACGTAAGTAGGATGAAAGATCACTTGCCGTTATCGAACGCGCAGTCCAAAGGTCGATGCCAGGAGTATCCCGTATCTCGCAAATGAGAGAAAAGATCCGAAGTTCCGACCTACTTCAGCGATCGAAGATCAGAGACGTCTTTCTACACGCCAAGATATTGAAAATTAAGGTGGGCCGGAATGCGCTTCAACGACAACCGACTGACGAGAGCCGTTACCGACTGGATTCTTCGGGACATCAAGCGGTCTACGGGTAGATCACCGACTCGTTGACCCTATTTCTTCAAGAAAGCGATAAAAGATAGATATGATGTTCAGCGAATCTCTAGAGCGAGGACGACCTCCTGAGCTACTATTGCATGCGGTAGGGAAAAATGGAAGTGTTGCTGGCACCCTCTCGAGTCAGTCGACGATTAACGGGATGAGAGGTGATACAGGTGATGGTGATGCAAATATATACCCAATAATGTCGCTGATGTGCAAAACGTTGAACGTCGGATGGGATTCGAACCGGCATTTTATGCTCTTGGGGAGCGCGTTCTAACGATGCGATTGATGCGTTGAAGTGTAGAAAGAGTGGTGACAAAAGAGACGTCGGTAGTTTAATTGATTAGCACGCGGTGAAATGCGGGTTTGGTTCTCGTCTCACCTCAAAGTATTGCACACCACTCAACTTTTCAAACATTATTTATTACTCATTATTAATGTACATTTGATGTCAAATATATTTTCCTTTCATAAGCGACGATGTGAGTTTGCCAATAACGCTCGGTAAATATCGCCAGCTCAAGAGCGTGGTATCGCTCTAAAGAAAAGTAGTAATTTTCACAAAAGTATGGTTTTGTTTCAATTCGTTAAAAATCTAAGGCTTCAAAAATGCTTTGAAAACCATACTTCCATTTACTTCGGCATAGATAATCAGTAATAGTTTCTTCTAGAAAACTCATACCCACGAGGGCGCTACATAAATTTTCAACTTTAATTGTAACCGATTTAACTGAAATGATTATCCCTTTATCTCAAGTGTTTTATTAAGATCACGCTCAAATTTCAATAGATCCTTTCATTTTATAATACTTCGAGATTATAGTATATCAACCGCTTATTTCGCAGTGTTATCATGTTACTTATACAACCTAGAGAATTGAGTGGTGAACAAAAACGCGGCCTCAGGCTGGAATCGAACCCGCGTTTCATCCTATTCGGGGACGCGCACTCTAACCACTACACCACCGAGGTACATTTGCTCGACCACTCATTCTTCATTTTATTATTTATTTATTTTTATTTTTTTTTTATTTTCTTTTCATTTTATTCGAGCCAACATGTTATGTGGTTTGGTAAGGGCTCTTGCACACCCCGATACACGTGTTTCGTCCTTACAGACTCTTCAGTCGAGCAGAACCAGTCGTCTTTCGATTCTTTTATTATTGGTCAATTCTCTCGGGAGCTTACGCTCCTAATAGAGAGTTGACTGACGAATCTGTAAGGACGAAACACGAGTATCGCGCTGTACAAGAGTCCTTACCAGACCACATGACATATTGGCTCGAATGAAATGAAAGGATCTATTGAAATGATTATCAACCATTTTATTAGAACTTTCTATTTTTTGGTTCAAAGTATTTTCATATACTCATTTTTCGACTTGAATTAACGGCTCTGGAAAAGACAAACGTCAAAAGATTAGCAGAATATAATCTATATATCAAGCTCCTGGTATGTGCTAAGTCATAAGGTAATTGTTGTTGATGTTTCGCAACGAGATTTAAGGAAAGTCAGTCCCAAAGCATCATTGTCGCTAATGATACCTATTGCTGTAAAATGTATTGACCCTTAAAAGTTGAAAATTTTTTGTCGCGAAATCAACTCGTCCATAAAAAACCTTTGTAAATCGATAGAAGGAGATAGAACACTTCACAAATAACGCTTGCAATAACATTTGTGTTGGATTGGCTTTCGATAGATCATAAAAAGCGCGAAGAAAAACTTTCAAAGAGGAATATCCCGTCAGAAGTGAAAACAAATGCTAAAAGAAAGACAAGATGAATCGCGTGAAATAATCTCCTTGAACTTTTTTTCTGGCTTGAGAACTGTGTTACCTAATAAAAGATACACTATTCATGAACCGTTATGTTGATTGATTAACATTATCTATTGGCCTTACGATTGAGATGCCATCCTAAATTATTCCAAGACAATATTTCGTGTATTGCAAGCTACCAGCCATAACGTGAAACGGTTAGAAGAAGTGATAGGAAGCACTGCTAGCGCACGACTCTGTTAGAATCCTACGAAATAGCGCATTCCCCATGCGGGGACATGGAGATTGTTTGTTGCTCTACACCCAGATCTTATGGATTGTCTGCTGGAACGCTTAACCACCAATAGAACCTACATGTCAGAAAAGTTGAAGTTTTTCTTTGGATGATGTATGTAAGAAAACGGATAGAATGTATGAAGTACTGGAATCCGCACAGCGGGATACATGCTATGAAGAGTCGTGTGAAGTGAAAAAATAGCGGATTTTGTAGATAAGAGTTTACTTTTGCATTCTTAGTAGTGCTTTAGGTTAGAGAGACAAATTGTACAAATAGTGTGTTAAGTGATTATAGGTTATGAAGATTTTTAGCAGGAAACAAAAAAAAATTAAATTGCAACTTGGAAAAAGTAAGTTGCTTCAGAACATCTTCTACAGCGTAGATGAGAGATTTGAGAATTAAGTAGGGAATTAGATGAGAGCATATCGGTTAATCTCTAGTATCTTACAGACAGTATTTTTCATGATGGCGAATCCTTAACTGGCAATCAGAATCATTAAAGTATTCCCTAATCTAATATCTTAACGTAGCGAAAATATATCCCTAATGTAAAATATACACACTCCTGTGTCTCCTCAACAGTTTCCCTTTCTCCTTGCTCTTCAGTGGTTACTCTTTTACGGCCAGCAGTTCCTTCGGTGAGGAAAACTGGTATAAAAGAAGTTTTGAGTGGAGTATCAAACTTAGAGTACATTGACGACGTAATGGATAGGCTACTTGTTGAATAGGAATCTGTAACAGAAGATCTTCATTCATCAAAAAGCACTGAACCATTGAAAAGGATCTAAGTAATACCCGAAATTTCTAGTGTTTTTACTGCCGTTTTCGCTTGTCATGTTGTTTCACATACACCTAAGAGAATTGAGTGGTGAACAAAAACACGATGTCAGACGGGAATTAAGCCAGTGTTTCAACGATACCTGGGACGCGTGCTACCACTACACCACTGAGGTACAATCGTGTCATCATTCATTCTTCAGTGTCTCTTAAGTATATATATATAAATAATTTAATATTAATCCAACTCACTGATCTACTAGTCTTTCTCCCTGAATGTACATTAAGAAAGAAAATCAACCACAGTAACATATAGTGCTCGCTAACACGTTCAGGTAATGTGAGCAAATTGGATGCCCACAATGATTATAAAGAAGAAGGAAAAACTTCATAAATTAGGAGGTACCCTTGGTAGCGAATTTCGGCTCAGAGATAGGATGTCGAGCCTTCATGATCAGATAAGAGATAGGATATCAAAACTAGAGTTCTTGGCGGTCTACTATCCACAGCATGCGGCGCCCGCTGAGACATTCAATTGAAAGAAATCCGAATGGATGTATCAACGATAAATGCTATAAGTTGATTATGGCCTATGAATCAGAAACTGATGTTTCCTTGAGACTCCCACGGTGTCAAGAATAGAAAAAGTCATTTTTTGAGAGATGCCCCTTCATTTTAACTTGTTAAGAGTCGATAGGGGCGCATGAGTATTTGAATTACGAGACAAGTTCCGCTGATGTGACCAATACCGGTATTATTACATGGTGGTAATCTGTCGACATTGCAGGAAAGGGTGCATCGTAGGCGCGGGAATTGGGCCAAGGCCAAATGTGAATTACATGACACCTTAGAGCAAGTGATATAACGAAATGACATGTGACTTGAAATTCAAGGCAACCCACCTAGTTTTCACTGAGGATTCCTATCATATAGCAGTACTTACTCATAATATACTTAGATGGTCCGTCTTCACTAGTTGTGTGGACCTCAGCGCATCAAATGGTATATTGTAGTGGTGCCTATAATATTCCTTGGTTTCCTGACGTAACCTTGCAAAGGCATCTTCAGGTCTTGATGATGTCGTTTCCAAGCCAGGGAATAGGTTTCGGCGACGGATCCTCGGCCGAGCTTCCTGCTAGTTGATTCGGAGATGGAGTTAGGCCGAAATCAAAAGCAGATGTAGGAAAGAATGTCAACCGAGCGCTCACGGATGATGTAGAAGCCGAAATTCCGGCGGTAAGCCATATAGTGGTAAACTCAAAGTGAGCAATATAAATCAAATGAGAAGATTTACTAGAGTTATTTTAAGAGGCGTCACGAAAGAGAAGTACAAAACGATGACAATTACGGTAATGTGGAAATAAATAAAAGTCTGTCATATTATCGTAAAAGTCTACAACTAGGAATCTATAAGAATTTGCAGATAGCAAATAAGTTATTTACTTATACTGTTATATGCAATTTAATCGAAAATGATTCCACAAGAGTTTCGGTTTGAGTTGCAGTGAAAAGAATGTAAGGAAGAAACAACAAAATACAAGATAAGTGAAGGAGCAATTTTCATTCTCACGATCTTTTTTGATATTTACTGAGATTTCTAGTGAACTATTTTTACTAAATTTGAAGCAGGATCCTAGGTGTTGTCGCGATTCCCATCGAAAATGAAAATGATGGTATCAAGATATAACTTTTATCAAATAAATTTGATAATAAAGTCGAAATTACAGTGGAGATGATGAAAAAAAGCTTTCCGCTGTGCCTTTTGCTTACCCCATACCCATCAAAATTTCTTAGAAAATATTTTACATAGTGAGTTTTTGCTAACAGCACACTATCACTCATACAAAATTGTTTGCGTAAAGCGAAATCCACATTCATGTAAATGCCCTTCGTCACCAATTGTCGATGTCTCCTTCTTTTTATGTCTGTATTTTTGTTTATAACCAGGCTACGGGAAAAGAAACATTTAATTTCCGCAATATCGATGGCAAAAGAGACGTAGGTATGAATATGTAGCAGGATAAAGGATACAACGTGCACGTGAAAGGTCCTTTTTACTACGAATAGTTCCCGATCGGGACGAGTTTTTCTCTATTGAGCGAGATCTAAGTGGAAGCATCGCTGCAACCTGATTTCGCCACTGGTCAGACCTTATACACTGAGTGTGAGAGACTTGTGCGCGGCGAACCACTTGCAAAAATTGCCTTTCAATCGAAAGCCATCCTAATAAACTAACAAGGGTGGAAAGTTGTCACATAAAAAATCTTTATTATTTACAATTTCTCCACTATTTGCTTAGTGATTTGGCAAGATTTCGCTAGGCTATCGAAGCTGCGAATCTTAAAAAGCATTTTTTTTTCAACAAAAATTCAAGTATGAACCACAAGTTAGGAGATATCGCCACTGTAACTTGTCTGCATTGATTCTTTCAAAATTATAGAGCGAATTTAATGAAGTGGACTCCTAACGTAGACAAGCAATCGAAATATTAATAGGCTCTCAGACAGAGATGAAAATCATCTAGAGTCGTGTTCATACTTATATTATCAGCTTAATTTCGTAGCTGCCAGAGTACTTTCCAAACTATCATATCATATGCCGTTCAAAGATCTCTTGTGACCAAATATCTGGCAAGGGTACCAGAGCTAACTGCGAATCGCTTTACCAGTGATTACTCTCCCTAAAGTGCTTTCTAGAGCAGTTAATATTCACACCTTTGCGCTACTTTTGAAGGTACAACGTCCTCCTATGTCTGTATTTCATTTTAAAAAAACCTTCTAACCATGAGTTAGAAAGTGACATCAAGGAAACCTCAACATGCTGATAAATACCCTCTAATAAGGCTGTAGATGTTCATTTACCTTTTCGGGGAACGTCGTTGATTGCAGACGGCGTCACGAGGCATAACTCGACTCCATACGATAGAAACCATCGAGGTCCTTGATCATTTGTTATTTTGCCTACATCTGCTCAATGATGTTTTTATTGCACGCATGATATCTCGTGGTATTTAGCTGTCGACGACTTCTGCATTTATGTTCACCTTTGTTCCAATATAGTCCAAGTCGTATCAGAGAAGCGTGTCATTAGAACACGATTTCTACCTGCACCGAAATTAGTCTATGACTCTCGTGAAAGAGAGAGAGGGGATCTACAGATTCCTGAAGCAATTAGTCTATTGTTCATTCCTAGCTTAGTTAGAAGTGAAAAAGAATTTGGGGAGCCGGAAAAAGGCGATTTTGAAAGAGCACTACTTAGAGGTCAGTTCAATAGTGCATCGACACTACAGCATCCATACTGTCTGGAATGTACTAAAACATGTCACATTCTTGTTAAATAAAATTATTCGTCCTCTTCATTGTACTTTCATAATGCAGAGCTATCTTACATGTTACTTATACAGAATCCAAAGCTTTTTATAGGAGTCGCATCCAATGCCTTTAACAACACTTTCTCGAAAGCTCTGCTTACCGTGTCTAAAGTTTCAGCCTCATCATGTGTGGAGGTAAGCCTTTCACTATAGTGACTTTTCTACTCAGATACTCATAGTCGAAGATCTGGAAATATTTATTCTGTTGGGCATGAGTGGGTCATCAAAACATCAAAAGGGCAAATTGCAAAGGTGAAAAGTTTTCTGAGGACATTGCCTTCGAAAGATTTGGACAAAGATCAACCTTTCCACAAGAATTGTCAAAGTCGGTCAACATTCCATTCGCTTGGCTAATGGTTATTATTGTAAGAACGATATTGGCAGCGTGACTAATGTGGTGCAGTTGCCGGCCATCGAATTTCAATCCTATTCATTGTTTGATGACATTTTCAAGAAGGCTTTAAGTTATTTTGGCAGCATTATATTGCTTTGCCGGACAACTCTTTTAGCTTTCGTTTTACTCAGAAGGGAAATGATATAAGAATACTGCGACACGAGCCTTCATCGGATCCTCTGACGGGTTTCGAATTTGCAATTGCCTACGCATGATCGAAATAAGAGCAGAAAAAAGGACCTATGCAGTACGATGGATGACATGTGAGCCCCCCTAAAAACGGTCGTCGAAGGGTTCGAAGCTTACCTAAAAGTCCAAGATTTGCTCGGATCTCAGCATTCCTGTGTTTAAAATTCGCACGTACCACCTGTGAAAAGAGGATAGATAATTAATAAAAACTAAACGATGAAAACCAGTTGTGAGGTTACCCACGAGGCTTTTTATGCACTAAATAAAAACTTTTTGACTGCTTGAAGATTTTATGACTGTTTCTACTTCAATTGAGGTAAACGCTTTCGCCAAGTAGATGAATTGAGGCAAAAGGATCCGAGTGGTGTTCCACGTTAGTAAATTCGACGTTGTGCGCAACGAACACTCAAATTACAAGGGCGACCACCTGTAGGGAATCAGCTCAGATCAATTTAACTCTGGTAGAACGAAAACTTCGAAAAGTTAGCCTATTAATACTTAAAACTGGCCTCGTATTAGTTTAGTGCAAGAAAACATGTTATATTACTTTTGCTGTTTTTTCACTATCCAGTAAACAATAAGTTTCTGATCTAGAAGGAGTAATGGATTGCGAACAAGAGAGTGTCGTGAGAGAGACCGTTGTATCTTTTTACGAGGATGAATGATATGTATGTTATTATTGAGTGCGGGTAAATAAAGTATAAAATACAAACACAATGATGTCAGCATTTGAATAGCACATGATTAGTTCAACTCGATAACTTTTGATATTTATTCTATGCATTATCTATGACAGCGATTAAAATAGGATGATAATCAGCCGCAAGCCATTTCACCGGTCAATGCAGTTCCATCAAAAAAGGTCTTCTGTGAACTATTAGGTCACAGAACGCCGCCCTTCTTTCACGCCATCTAATATATTCTGTTTTCAGTTAGTTATCGAATGAATATATACATTGCGATATGAAACGTTGGGACTCATAAAATTCAGAATGGCGATTTACTACCCATCTTAACGCACTGCTCAGATTACCAAAGGCATAACGGTGCCCATTCCGGGCAGTCGTGGACACAAGTGCTCAAATGCAGCCGAATGTCCAGTTGTTAGGACTAGCTAGTGATGCGTATATTCTTACCTGTTCATGGTTCAGCCAAATCCTTCCCATCTCATATTTCAACTGATGAACGCGTGCACATACTATTGTTGATTGACTCCAAGATCCAAATCTCTTCGTGTCACATTGAGGGATGCACTGTTTTACACCATCAACCGAGAATTTCATTGAAGAAAGCGGCGCGACAATTTCTAGATTCGAGACTATGTGTAGGTTGCTGCATAGCTCTAATATCGAATGTACGTTGCGATACGTAGCATACAGTTTAACTGGGTGCTTTCTTCTCGAAAGTTATAACTGCTTCAATATAAATCAAAAGATCGACTGTTTTTGAAACCCCGCAAAAAAACATTCAATATAATTCCAAAAAAGAATGATTAAAGCTGAAAAACGAGGTTGTTACGCCAGGGTCATACACCGGTGTTTCGGAGGTACGTCCTCCTCGTCAGTGACCCCCGCCCCACATTCAGCCCTGCATTGAAGCAAGGAGGGAGGCGTATGTGGTGATGGAACAGTGTACAAAAACAGTCGATCTTTTGATTTAGTTTTGATCTAACAGCAAAAAAAATCCATCGACTGAGGGGTGGTGATGGACCAGTGTCATTGTACACTGTTCCATCACCACATACGCCTCCCTCCTTGCTTCAATGCAGGGCTGAATGTGGGGCGGGGGTCACTGACGAGGAGGACGTACCTCCGAAACACCGGTGTATGACCCTGGCGTAACAACCTCGTTTTTCAGCTTAAATCATTCTTTTTGGAATTATGTTGAATGCTTCAATATAATTTTGAACGCTTGAAATTCTATTTGAAAATTGCTTGTTATAAACAAGAATTACAAACTCAAATAAGAATTAAGAAATAAAGAAAAATAAAAAATTAAGACATTATAGATTGTTGACTTTAGATAGTAAGTGAAATTTGTATGGTGGAATTGTGCGGATAACGATTTGAAGAAGATCAGAGTAGTCTCTAATCTACTTCTGCTAGTCTTTATCCGAGGCAAGAATTGCAAGATCTCATTGTTACTTTTATTAGTCATTTTATCAAGTTAGAAGTTAGGCAAATATTTCCATTGTGTGTATAAAATGTAAGTCATAAATCGCAAGCTATACACTAAAACACTTAAACACTTGAAAGTCCGTTCACTGCCAGCGCGAGCGCCCAGCATAGTTTCCATTCATTTCTATCTCGCGCAATTATGGTCATGGTGATGGTCTATTCTAAACATGGCCATGTAAGCGAAAATCATTCCGCGGGCATCACACTCATTGAGATCTGCGGATGCAGATGGCTGACGTCGGCCACAAACACGTCCGTAATCGTTTGGATGGCTTTCCAGAAGGACGCTTGCAATTTTTTCTCTAGTCCACTTCACTGTTCTTTTCGTCCATCGGTCATGTGTTCTCCTCATTATGTGAACGGCTCATGTGTGTTTCGCTATCGATGTAAATACATTTGGATCATGAAGGTGGGATCAGGTTTTAAAGATCCGAGCTGCACATACCGGGTAGACGTTGTGAGCGTCGACTAAGTTTAGAAAGCTATCGTTCAAAAGCCCTTTGAGTGATACGCTGACGTAACTGTACTATTGGCTCACGTCGCTGCTGTATAACAGAGCACTGGAAGAACTGTTTAACCAAAAAATAAGCACAGAATTTGGAGTCGCTGTTTTCTCTGTTACTCTTTCGAGTGACCCAAATGCTGCCCATTCTGCTCTTCTTCTTCTGTCGAACAACTCCTTTATGAAGTTTTTCATGCTCAATGAACGACCATGGTACCTACGAGTTGGTCTCTGTAATCAGACAACCATTAGTTTAAATGTTCACTTCGCACTATGGATTCTCCATGAATTTCGTCCTTGACCTGTTTATGCTTAGCCCAGTATTTTTCTCGCTTCCTTCACGCGTCCCCGGATAGGATGAAACGTGGGTTCGATTTCCGCCTGAGGCTGTGTTTTTGTTCACCACTCAATCTCTTAGTCATATAAGCTTCCTTCAGTTCTTGAACGCCGTCCTAGCTTCAGTGGTACTCTTCGAAAAGACGACGATGTAATCTGCGAAACGAAGGTTGGATGGGAATTTTCCAATAGTGCGTATATCTTCTTCGTCACCTTATGTTTCCTATAGCATCATGCTCAAACTGTGCTTATAAACTATTCACAATCTAACTCAAAACAAAAATCTTGGAAAGTGTCATGCTCACAGCAGACATTTGCGGACAGTTTGTACCTTAGGCTTGGCTGTGACCACTTCTCTTGACTCATTACATTGGGTCGTTCCATGATTCTTGTCATTGGAGCAATAAACACCAAATTTCTTAATCAGAAGTAATTAAAACTGCATGATTTTGGTATCTTGCAACTGAGCATTTTCTTGAGAACCTTTTGGTATGCATTTTACCTATACTTGTGGTATGCATTTTACTTATACTTGCTCTAAGATGGCGGTGTCTAGGAAACAAAGTTGCTTGCTACTCATCCACGACTGGCGCGTAGGGGAAAATGCTAGTGAAGCGGTGCCCAAGATTATTGGAGTGGAGCCTTGATACGGTTGCAGAAAGAACGGCTAGGAAGCTGTTAAAGAAATACAGAGCTGGAGAGAACACTATGGAGGATCAGTCGCGTTCGAGCCGTTTACAGAAAGCCCCATCAATTAAGCTTGGGCGCTCGCTTCATTGGTATTTTACCCTCCGCCCTTCGTGAATGTGAAGCAAGCAAATTTATTTCCAATACAGCTCCATCTTGAAGCAAGTTCAGGCAAGATGTATTCATTAGAACATACGCAGTAGAATGTTAGCTAATTCATGCAAATTCAATAGTCTCTAGTTGATAAAGTTGTTTATTGCTCAGTGTCAAAACTTATAGAACAACCTTATATTATCCTCGTCATAACTTGACATTGCTTATGCTGTAGTGTATTTTGGTGCCCTTCTAAAAATCTGAAGTTTGAGACGTCATGCACTTGGACTGTTATCTATTGCACCAACGTAACCCATTATCATCTCATTGCATGTCGTCATTGTATGTTTCTATTGTTGGTATTATTGTATTTATTGTGTATTATAGATTGTTCTGCTTTTAGAACCGATGGAGGCGAGCCGTACCAACTGGATCCTCGGGTCATCAAGCACTCTACAGAATGACCACCAACTCGATTGTCCAATTTATTCACGAAAGGCATAGAAAAAAGATATGATGCTCAGCGAATCCCTGGAGCGAGGAGGACCCACTGGACCACTCATGAGCGCGATAGGGAAAAATGGAAGTGTTGCTAGTACCTGCTCGAATTACTGGACGATCAGTGGGATGAGAGGTGATAAGTTGTTCGTTACGGTGACCAACATTGTTCGTCATGTGGATGAATAATATAAGGATCGCGTAGTATCAGACATTGCTACAAGCAATTGCCCAAACGACAGACAACGTAAATCACTTTCAACCGTCAACAAAATCTAACAATTCCAGTGCACCCACCAATAAAGCCAAAGTATTCTACGCATTCTTCAATAAAGCCACTACAATAAATGCTGTAATAAGTAATGGGTGCAAAAAGCTTGTTTTGTCTATATGAATACACAAGATTTCTTTCCAATGAAGTTTAATAAGTAATTAACCGATTGTTATTTCAATTCTCACAGCTATCATCATTTATAATTATCGTTTGGGAACGCGCAGAATCAATAGTTCAGCTATACAGAAATTAGTATGATTAAACTGATCATAGTGTATTAATCACGCGTGTACATAGAGTGACATGGTAAAGTCTGTTTCATGCGTTTTCGGCACATAAAAATTCACGATCCTAGGAAAAATTATGGACCGTTGTTCAAAGACCAACAAAATAACATGATAGTAGATGTTGACT
The DNA here is from genome assembly GCA_019055375.1 of Parelaphostrongylus tenuis. Classification (NCBI taxonomy): domain Eukaryota; kingdom Metazoa; phylum Nematoda; class Chromadorea; order Rhabditida; family Metastrongylidae; genus Parelaphostrongylus; species Parelaphostrongylus tenuis. The sequence goes on along the minus strand of JAHQIW010004187.1, from coordinate 51,426 downwards.
TATTCTTTTCGTACAAAGGAGTTGGCAGCAGTAGGTTGACTCTTTGACTTCCAAGGACCCAACTTCTCAGAAATCAAAAGACTTAGATAGCTTGCGTTTCTAACCCCCGACAGCGGTACTGTATGCTCCAGTAAAATGGAACAGGCTTACAATCGCGCCCTGTGTCACTAAGGATTCATTACTAGGGGATGATTTAGTTTACTAACACCTCAAAGCATACTATTTTCCTACTGGAATGATTGGATATTGAATAACATTGATTTATTACTATACCTAGGAGATTGGAAACACATATCGGCACTACAGCCTGCTAACTAACTTTAAGGCACCAGCCATCTATTCAACTGGATGTAATGGCGTTATATGTTTGCAATCCTTAAGTGTAGTGATGATGTACCAAATGTTATTCAATATTCATTCATTCCAGTAGAAAAGTATTGTGCTTTGAGGTGTTAGTTAAACTAAATCAATCCCTAGTAACGAATCCTTAGTGACGTAAATAGCAATAGAAAAAGCGCTCAGCTCCACTGGAGTGTAGGGTATCGCTATGGGGAGTTAGAGACGCAGACTACTTGAGCCCTTCAATCTCCACCGAGCTGAGTTCCGGAAGTCAAAAGGTTGACAGGTTTTCAGCCGTTACCTAATTCTTGTGCATACGTTAATGAAACTTAATAGCGGTGCTACGTAATCAGGTGACAGTAGCGGCATCACGCGTTGCATAATCGTGCTATTTCGACAGTCACATTAAACTGTACTTTTCTGTTGATATCTTAAAAAAATTGATTATACTATCGTTTCGCCTCGCATTTAGTACGACTTCAACAAAGCACAGCAAGATCACAGTAAGCTTGACGAGTAAGATCGATGTCACTGATCGACTACACCGTTGACAGACATCAATAGATATGCCTGATAATCATTATTTGAGCCACGCATGTCAGTGGTCTGTCAATGAGAGCTGACATATAGAGCTCGATACACAAGTATCGATCTTGCGATCTCGTCAGTCGGGCAGTTACCCTTTCTCGTCTTTTGCTAATCTCTGAGAGAGCTGCAGTCCCTACACTAAATGTTAGCGACGACAAATGTTTCACACTTTATGTCCAGTGAAATCGCAAGATTGAAAGACGTGTATCGGGCTCTATAAGTCAGCCCTCATTGACAGACCACTGACATGCGTGGCTCAAATAATGATTATCAGGCATATTGAAATTTGAGCAGTGGTCTCAACAAAACTCGAAGCGAAGGATTCATCAATAGATACTTTCATTATTATTTGAGCCAACATGTCATGTGGTCTGGTAAAGGCTCTTGTACAGCCCGAGACACGTCTTTCGTCCTTACAGACTCATCAGCCGGGCAGAACCCGTCGTCTGTCGATCTTTTCATAGTCAGTTCTCTCGGGAGCGTCACACTCCTTATATATAGTTATCGACGACCTACGCTTTACACTCTTTGTCAGATAAAACATTCACCTAACACAGAGTGTTTTCGCACTCGATTGCTAGCTGGCTGGTATTTTATCATATTATACCTTTCCTTCGAGTGCTTTATTAAGACCACGCTCAAATTTCAATAGATCCTTTCATTATTATTTGAGCCAACATGTCATTTGAGAATTTGAAATTTGAGCGTGGTCTTAATAAGGCACTCGAAAAAAAGCTATAACATCAATAGATATTTGAAAAGTGTGAAAATACATCGCAATGTTTATTATGTATTCAGTGAGTACTGCTTACAATTGCAACACGAAGTGTTGAAACTGCGCGTTTTGACCCCACATAAGGATGATATATGTATTCAATCATAAGTATAAGGTACAGTTAAGAAACTGTTTGCGTCGACTGTTCCATATAGAGCGTTCATCATTTTCCAGTCACTTGTGGTCGTTTCTCGACAGTCTTGTTCTCACGACAAGTCTTTGCAGCCACGATATTGTCATCCTTAACATGGAACCACTCCAACTAATAAATGTTGAAATCGGCAGATTATGCTAAAGCGTGGAATGGTAGTTGATGTAGATTTATGTAACCTAACTTTAATAAAATATCGACCTGAGCAATTAGGAAAAGTGGTTGAAAAATTGCAAAAAAATGAATTACAAATTCACTGACTATAAAAACTTGGCGGTAGTGTGCAAATTATTTGCGTACTGTAAGGAATAGAAAGTTTTCATATGGAAAAAATAAGTAAAATTTTCATGAATCAGAATCCTCAATTTTTTAAGAAAGAAGATTGTGTGATCAATTTGAGGAAAACATGCATTTTATATCAACAGTTATTCACACACCGCTGGTAAACGTATGATAATTCTTCGGATTGGAAGCAGTTCATGTAATTAGAGGAGAATGTTGACTGCTTGATGAGGAACGTTCAAGAGCGGCTACCTGATGCTGGCAACGAATAATTCCTTGCTTCAGTCGGAAGCAGCCAACGTCAAAAAATCTTGATACACTTGATTAACCGATCAACAGCCCTGAACTAATAGATAGCTTTGATGGCTGAATCAATGTATGAGTGCGGGGAAAATGTTCAAACTGGAAGTGTAGAGCCATGCAGATTCTGGAGAATGGCAGAAGGCCATCGAACTCAACGATACGTCCATAGATGACTGACTGTTCTCGCAGAATCGTCAACTTTGAAAGTTTAAAGTGTCTTGACGGCGCTTGACAATGCAAACCAGTTACATATGGTAAGACATAGTTTAAGCAAATTCCGAATGTTGTGGGAATTTTGGACGAGGCTGAGAAGAGGACCTAGATCTGTGCTAATAGAGTGCTGAGAGAACTGTCAAGTTAGGAAGTTGGACGGGGAGTTTCGAATCCATTAGTTGGTTAACGCTTCGCCAGTGGCACGAGCGCGGCTATTTTTATTCTCTTCTATATCACTTCTCCATCATATAATTTTTTAATCTTCTTGTTAATCCTTGGTCCATAGTTAGTTTTATCCAAATGTCTGCACCAGTTCGATTGCTTGCCTCCGTCATGCTCTTTTTTCATAAATCATGTTTTTCTTCGATTTATATGCGATCGCAACTTTTCTTTGCGCTTAAAGCGTACTGAGTTTCTCCTCTTCTTCGTCGGTACTCATAAAAGATGAGCACGTCAAATGCCAGCCACTACGTGTACTACCTAGTCTCTATCTAGTGACTCATTAACTAAGTACATTGCAGCTTCAAGCAGCTCTAAAAAGATGAGGTCGCCTGTGAAACCATTATTCTCACAAATAGCGAAGGATAGGTTAATAGCCCTAATTTTGTGACTGGGTCATAATTGGGTAGTTATTGTGACTTTCCTTTCTTTGACTTTTCATTCACAGAAGAAGCGTACGAAAAGTACTTTACTGAACAAATATTTACTCAACGCATATTGTCATGTCAGCTGTGAGAAGTGCGATTAGTCCGTACCTTCTAGTACAATATTTTCCTATATTAATGTTTTAGACCGTGACCCGATCTCCAGATAAAAAAAAAATCAGGTGCAATTTCCCTTAGTGGACGTGTCAACTTGATACGCTTCCAATGACAGTATTTTGAACTACATGAGATTTGGCGAGCTCCTAATGGTTATTTCACCCTTTCAAAATGTTTACAGACTTTTATCAAAAGACACTGCTATCCCTTGTGCATCGTAGGGAAATTTTGTGCCGGCAACTATTTCTACGACGAGTCGACCGATCATTTCTTTCGGGCGCAAAGCATCAAGCCAAAAATAAGGAAATATAAGTTTGATTAACTCTCGAAAAACGCCGCAATAACTAAGGACAGCGCAATGTAATAAGCCTAGTAGATTTGAAAATAAACAATTTTAGCACGTAAAAGCGAACGAGTTCTTTCATTTAACTAATATTATTGGGAGGGAAATAAGCTCAGCTAATCGATGTACACAAAGCATTGTTACATGGTATTAACTCTTACCAGCTTAGCTGAATTCTTTTGTTGTAATGCCGTAGGTTTTGCTGGTGCTGGGTTGGCCTTTTGCACAACGCCTTGTGGCTTACTTTCTTGAGCGACATTCCATTTCGATGGTGCTAAAATTTAGTGATACAGTTGAATTTCAAAGACTTCAAAGACTTCCCTCAAAATCACAGAGTTCTGGATGTGAACTGCAGATCGATTTGAAACGAATGGGGCATGGAAAAAAGCTTTAAATTGATTTTCGTAGCAGTATCTTCCCAAATTTCTGTATACGCTTTCCGTTTAAGAGGAGATAGTCAATAAAGCGCGATATCAACGTGCGCCTGCTTTAGCCTTGAAAGATAGGGCACAATCGTTCATAAAAAATTGTCCTATTTTCATTTCCAAAATGGAAAGGCTGGAAAGAAAGAATTCACAGACCGGAAAAGTGGCTAATTCATTGATCTGTTTTAAATACGTTTAGATGTTGCGTGGACCTATTGCACGTGGGGGCGGGACAGGCTATTGTGTGGTAATTCCAAAAAAGAATGCTTTAAGATCAAAGACGAGGTTCTTACGCCAGGGTCATACACCGGTGTTTCGGAGGTTCGTCCTCCTCCTCAGTGACCCCCGCCCCACATTCAGCCCTGCACTGAAGCAAGGAGGGAGGCGTATGTGGTGGTGAAACAGTGTACAATGACACTGGTCCATCACCACCCCTCAGCCGATGGATTTTTGCTGTTAGATCAAAAACTAACAGCCGATTATCTTGCTTTACGTCTGGAGGATTCGCAAGCATGGCTAGGCGTTCTACCCTTACACGAGCTACCTTCCAATCACTCTATGGAATTTCTAAATTTCATTTTGGGAAGCTGTTATTTTTTCCATTTCTATTCTGATTCAATATATCATAACTTTCGTTTCGAATGTTTTCTTAAGACCACAGTTCAAAATTCAATATGCCTTGCAATCATTTTTGAGTCACGCATGTCAGTGGTCTGTCAAACAGGGCTGACTTATAGAGCCCGATACACGTGTTTCGATCTTGCGATCTCGTCAGTCGGACAGTGTAAAGCGTTCGTCGTCTCTAATCTCTTAGTGTGGGGACTGGAGCATCCACAGAGATTAGCAAAAGACGAGAAAGGGTAACTGCCCGACTGACGAGATCGCAAGATCGAAACACGTGTATTGGGCTCTATAAGTCAGCCCTGTTTGACAGACCACTAACATGCGTGGCTCAAAAATGATTGCAAGGCATATTCTGATTCAATAGGGATGTAAAAAGGGCGTAGTACAAAATATAAATGCCTTTCGGCACACACGTGGGTCATTGATCAGACGAAACGCTATTGACACAATAAGTCTTCCCTTCCTCCAAAGCAAATTTACACCAGATTTATATGAGAGAATAGCCACATGATCTGTTCCATCGTAGGCCACCGGTATTTGTTGTACAGCGCAGACATGCCTTTGATCACCTCTAACGATGTCCGATGAAGCCGCATACATGAAGCGACCAAGAGGGACTGATCAAGCCGAGTGCTCAATCTTTCTCATTATGAAAGAAAATAAGAACTCTTTTGAGGAAACATGCCTAATAAGTGCCCTGACAGCATTCTTAGGCAAAGCAAGAGTTTGGTGCAAGGAATAGGAAATTTGTGACAAAGTCAACAGTGTCACAGATTGAGTGATAGAAGAACAAGAGTCTTGGTAGCGCAATTGGTTGCACCACTTCAGGAAAGGATATAATGCGAGTTCGATCCTCGTCTGAGGTTCAAAGCTTGCCTATCACCCAACATCATCGGATTACATTTGCACATCATATATCTGCTAAAAGCGGATAATCAAACAAAAGATCAGTGCTTACATGAAGTCCACAATGATGAAATATGTGACAAATCTGCAGTGCTAATTGGAAATGTCACTACACAATTCGCTACTGTCATTTAGTTGAGTCATTTAGTTCTACACATGCGAAACTAAACTTTTTTAGTACATAGGCCGCATGAAGGAAATGATACAAAGCTCGACGTTGATCAATCTTCTACGAACGCGTTATGCATCGCCTTCATTGGTGGTATCGTGGAAGTGACTGTACGCATGTTCCACATATACAACACTACGAAGTGCTACTAATTCCAGCGCAACTGCATGTTTCGTTCTAGACAGCTTCGATTTTGATTTGCATTGCCCGCAAAAACGAGGAATTCGGTGTGCTATAGAAACTAAATACCTTATGCATATTACAAGCGCCTTTGACCACTACAGTGAACAGCTCTCGTAATCAGGATTATAATTTGGATTCCAGTTCTAGGAAATTTTTAGCACTTTTCTGTTATCCAACAGGGAAATGTGAAAGAAAAATTCTGTTGGACAAAACTTTATACAAGAGTTTTAGTAATAATTCGGAAGTTTAAATATCAGAGAGTTATTGTACGCACTTGTTTTTATGAAGATCTTTTCATAGCGCAGAAGCAGTGAAGGTAAAATCTCATATCGCACGTGCCACGGGCTTTCATTATCACCAAGTCCATAGTTCGCTGGATAGAGCTTTCCTCCAAACCACTGACCATTAACTAGCTCAAATCTCCGAAAATTCGAAATTGGATTCGGTTTTTAGATTCATAACAGCGCTGTAGCGAGAAAACCAAAGTTGTATATAGCACACATTACGTGTTATCGTACTGATTTTCGCTATCCCTTTGAAAATTTGCGGTACTTATACGAAAGACGGCGGTAAGTAAATGTTCGACTTTATTTGCTGAACATAATGTTCTCATGGGAGTTTCAAAAATCATTCGAAAGCTTAAGTCTTTGGCTAGAGCCGTACGTGGTCGGTTTTTCAAAACGCCTTGCTATGACGCTGCAAAATTCAGAATAAAACTATGTTTCATACGGCCATGCGTTTTTTCTTATCACTCTTATATTTCGCTGGACAAACCTCGTTTTTTAGAGTATCAGTACTCTTTCGGCAGCGCAAGTCTCGGAGAACCCAAAAATATGTTTGCTTTTCAAAGTTATTTTAATAGCACTGTAGGAGAAAGAAAACGTTTGTGCCTTACACTACACCGAGCTTTTTCTATAGATTATTAGTGATCGTTCGATAGCGTAGGTTTCAGGGAATACAATACTGAGCTTATTTTTTGGGAAAGACTGTTTCAATGTAGTATAGCTGGAAAAATAAGGTCGCGTTTCACATATTCGGCAACTTGTTTATCAGGCGAAATCACTCGTGGGGATCGATCGCTACACGCTAGACATCCGGGGTGCAACTTCTTTTGAACTGGGAATTCTTTCTTCGCTTTGGAAGAAACTCCACATGTAACGATTAGCTTACATACCACGAAACTTTATCTACAGATTCATATGCTTCATATGCTTTCAGCGAATTATATACATGCGAAAAATGAAATCGCGCCAAGGGTAAGAAACAAGATTTTATTTTGAATGCTACAGCGTTACTAAAGGACTTTTTCGAAAACCGACCCACATAAAGCTCTAGCCAAGGATTTAAGCATTCGAATGATTACTAACAGTCTGTGGAAAATTCTTGTCCAGTAGATGAGGTCGAATATTCATATATCGCCGTCTAACGTATAAGAATCAAATTTTCTATCCGCTTTGTGAAGAGTTCAAAAATCTTCTTATGAGCCTTTCGAAGGAACTTTGTTTACGGTTCTGGAGTACAGGATTCCATCTTAATTTGCTAAATAATTTCGGTGTTAAGTCTGCCATAGCTCAAATAAGATAGGCCACGAAATGCATATGAGCGTGCAGAGGAAGTGCTCGCGTATCAGAGTCAAATATTTTGCATAAAATTTTTGTCACAATGGAGAAAAATCCTAGATCTAAGAGCAAAAATCGTAACACAGGTGCGACTGGCTCGTGTGAGATCGATCGGTCGCGTGTCGACCCATCATCACTCGTACACCCTAGCCGACAAGCAATGCGGGACATGTTGGAGCTCAATCTTATTTTCCCAACTACATTAGAGTGAAATGGTCTTTCCAAAAAACAACAAAGCATTGAAATCGTCGAAAATTACGCTACCAAATGGTTAATTAAAATTAGGAAAGGCTCTATTCTGCGAAAATTTGCTTATGTGAAACACAATTTTTTTTCTTTTTGATACGATGCCATAAAAAGAAAACACGCCCAGGATTTTTTGTGATTTAAGCTATCAATTCCTAACAGTTTAAGTGTTTTGTCCTGCGGAAAAACGAGAGGTGAGCGCGGAAACGCGCCTGAACGTACAACGCGGGTAAATCATAATTTTATTTGTATTGCCACAGAAATCATTTTTAAAAACAATCATATACCCTAGGTTTGAGTTTTTCAATGATTTTCTAAAATACAGCAGAAAACATTTAGCCAGCGAATAATTCTCCTTCACAATTCTTTGGCGGATATTAGAAGAAGAACACTATTCTCGCTGCATAAGAATCAACAACTATATCAGGCTGTTCAGAAAATGATGCAGGATATAAAAATTTGTTAAGAGTGACATTTGTTTTTAGAATAAACATTATCCATCGAAATGGCTACAGAATACACTCCTATTCTATGATCCAAGAACTCTTTTCTAAATAAAGCAAATCTAGTTGCTCTGGTTGTATATTCTTTAGATTTCTGAAGACGACAAAATCGCTAGAGAGAGTCTCGGGCGGTGCTACCGAAGCAATGGAGAGATGGGAGTCAGTTTAAATAGGTCAATCAAGTATGTTAAATAAGGCGCACCTTCGTATTCCAACTCATTCAACCTTAGTAAGATCTTTTGCAAAAACTGTGGTCGCACTTCCGTAGTACGATGTGCCACCAATTTCTGCGATGCCAATTTGTCGAGCTTCACTAGACCTTTTCATTGTTATTTGAGCGAACATGTCATGTGGTCTGCTAAGGGCTGTTGTACAGCCCGATACACGTGTTTCGGCCTTACAGACTCGTCAGTCGGGCAGAACCGTCGTTTTTAGATTTTTTTATTACTCAGTTCTCTCGAGAGCCTGCTCTCCCTGCAAAGAAATATTGAAGACGAACGTTTCACATTGACTGACGAGTCTGTAAGGACGAAACACGTGTATAGGGCGACCACATGACATGTTGGTTGAAATAATAATGAGAGGATCTATTGAAATTGAGCGTGGTTTTAATAAAACACTCGAAAGAAAGAGCTTCACTGGCTTGAAAAACTTCTTTCAATGCCTCAAGGCAGTTGAGACGCTTACAGTGAGTTCCTGTGCAAGTCCTTCAACTTTATGTTCAATGTCGACATGCAGTAAGATAAAAGTTTCAAAAGCAACGCCGCATTGTGCACTTATTGATACTTGTTTGGCCCCTTCCCTGCCTAATGTTTGGGCAAATTTGTTCCACGTACGTCTAGGCCTGAATTTGCAGAAGTGTGCAGACTAAACTCGCCTATGATGCTGCTTTGATGACATAATTTCTACTTTACAAAGCTATCAAGTAGTTTCGCGTCGTAATTCAAGCGAAAGTGCGCAAAATGAGTTTCGTATTGATATATATATATATATATATATATATATATATATATATATATATGCGATAGTCAAATTCATTAATCGCACAATAGTCTCCGAGCAACTTCATAGCTTACAATAGGAAATCAAACCTAAAAACCACTTGTGCTACTTTCAATGACAAATTCTTTTTCTATTGAAACAGAAATTGCTGCAAACTGACGCTGTACTACTGATTCATAAGCTGATTCATCGTCATCGTCGTCCTCTCCACTCTTTGAGTCTTCTTCTTTCTTTTGATCACGATACATTACCAAAATCAATTTTTTCTGCAATGAACGATGTATGAATCAAAAACTGTCAAAATGCTGCAGTTATTGTGATTTAGAAATAATCTTTGTCTATGTAATCTATTCTATGAACGTCATTTATACTCCTAGAGGGTTCTTTTCTGTTAGACGGCGATAAATGAAGAAACGACCCCTTTCGATGAATAAAGACTTTCCATTGTACTTTTACTGAGCATTCGACAGCTTAAATCTCTGGCTACTATGAAACATGGTTTTTTTTTTTGAAAAAGCCTTCCTGTAACGCTGTAGCAAAAAAAAAATTTACGTTTAGCATACGCATTTTTCAAGCAAAACAAAACTGCCTTTTAGATTATCAGTTATTATTCGACGGCGCAAATTCGGTATTTCAATGCTGTATCTACTTCCTGGAGATACGGTTTCACTGAAAAGTAGCAGGGAAAATAAAATTAAATTTTATATACACGTTACTTGTTGACTAGCGTGTGTGCTAGGGAGGAAAAAGTTGAGAGGGCTGGCACTGGATTACACACGGCGATTGCTCGATCGTGTCGCGCATTACGCATGCAAAGTGCAATTTCTTGAAAATTTAATTTTAGATCCTTCGCCGCTCCAGAAGAAATCCCAGAGAAAACATATGCCAATGAAACTACAAGATTTCCTTTACAACTTCATAAGCTTTTCGTGCTTTCAGCAAAGTAACAGTCAATACGCGCCACCGGTGTAAAACATAATTTTATTCTGGATTCTACATCGTTATAAAAGGCTTTTCACAAAACGATTACGTATCGCATGAGCCAGATATAAAAGCTTTTGAATGATTCTGACACTCTTATGAAAAGTTCTTCTCCAGCGAGAGGTGTCGTTTCCTCATTTGACGTCGCCGCCTTACAGAAAAAAACCTATAATGTTATCAATTTCTCCAACGTATTTCTAACTTTATTTTATTTCTAACTTTTCTTGTTCAAAAGACGCATGCAATGCAAAAAGATTTTTTGTCCACTATTTTTTGCAACTTTTTCCCCCTTATTTCTTCATGCAGCACAATTTATGGCTTTTCTTCTACACATACATATGCATGAAAAGAAAAGAAAGAAAAGTCAAAAACACCAAAGAATAGAATTTCCTGCTTAAAATTCTTATAACGTCGTACATAGCTTCTTTTTTAATATGACTTGGTAATTTCATATTGTTCTAAACAGTTTTTTTTTATTCAATAAATGTTGTGGGACCAGTTTCCAAAAAACTAATAAGTAAATTTGGTGTAACACGTGAAAAAAATTTGATAGGTAACGGCGCGACATTTTCCTGTTGTTTTCTTTTTCACACAACGGTTTTTTTCACACAATCTCGTTGTGTTGCATGCATCTTTTGACTTGAATGGTATAAAATATGCATGTTGACTGCCCCTTTTGATTCAGCCGGCTTTCGAAGTATAGTAAGATCCGCTCATTCTAACCGGTATATAAGGAACGCTACTAGGCTGTAAGCTAATTTCCTCTCGCCTGTCTTCTGTTATCGTTTGTTATTTTTCACTTATGAGCAGGTTATTTTTTACTTATAAACAATAGATTGATACAACATTCGTCCCTTACCGCACGTAACAATTCACTATAGAAATAATCTTGTCATACGGTAAGTATTATCTCTACTCTTATATATATATTTGTTTTATGTTTCATTCACTTGTTTTTATATGTCTGGATGTATCAGTATTCAAATACTCAAAATCGGTGTCCGACATCGCTGCAGTACGTTTATAGGCCGTCCGGACGGACTTATCACTTAAGAAACACGGCTATACTTTCTTTTCTGCCATTAGATTTTTTGGTACCTCCTTGATTTTTCGCCTGGCATAACGGTGCGGCCGACGGGGTGCGCTCGAAAGGCAGTGTTATAGTTTTCAAAAAGATTTAGACTGATATCGCCAGTAGAGAGGTTTTGAGATCAGAAAAAGATGCAGTGTGACTAAAGAGAGCTCAATAAAGTAATTCTTAGCCGGGACAACATTTAATGATCCTTCGTAAATAAGAAATCATAAAATCGTCTGTTAAAGTGATACCGATGCCCTACAGTGCAGTTGGAAATTGTAAACTGTTTTACGGAAATGCTTGTGTATATTGCTGTAAATAAGTTCTTATGAATTGCATACTGGAAATAAGTGTAAATTTTTTGCGGAGTATTGTAGAGTTACTAATCGTAGTTGTTCCAAGAATAATCAAATAGGAGAAATAGGCACAAGATCAAGAATAATCATTTAAGTATGAAATTTGTATTGGGCGCGCACGCGCTCAACACAACTAGGTCTCGGTAAGTTGGGAAGCGGAGCACTAATCGGTGCACGACGAAAAATCGTCCATTTGGTATTCAGAAAGTTAAACTACTTTTCACTGACTTTCCTCGCTTTTCAGTAAGCAAGCCAATATCAACTACGCACTAAGTCACCTATCATGTCACAGTTTGTTTGCCACAAACCCAGCAATAATGGAGAGCTTACGCTTCCAAGAAAATACGGTGTTACCAACAATGGCTATGTATACGATCTGTTATACATTCAGAATGCGGAAATAGTTCTGCCAATTTCTTTCATATATTTCAAAAAAAGAAAAATGCTGAAGATATGTTCTGCCCCTTAATGAGGCCAGTTCTGGGCGAACATGGTGCAAGACACGTGTTTCGGCCTTACAGCCTCGTCAGCTGCATAGTGCTTTTTCGTCCAGTCAATTCCTCGGAGAAATACCCCTTATATGGAGGAATCGACCACGCACTTTTTACACTCAACGTACGGGGAAAGAATCACGGAGGCGTTCGTTCAAAGTGATTGGTTGTCGATTGCATGGCGTATGGCTGTTACGTGAATAAATGTAACAAACCTTTCAATCGACTGATTTTCGATCTCGTTTGGCCTTTATTTTGATGTCGTTCAATTGAACATTTTCTTGTAAACATTTCAGTATACAACTTGCCTATACTTGTTTCAAGATGGATCTGTCGTGAGAACAAGTTCGCTTACTAATGCACGAATGGCGCTTAGAGCGCAATGCTAGTGAAGCGGCGCGCAATTATTGGAGGTTGGAGCGATGACACGTTGCAGAAGAGGCGTCCAGAAAGTGGTTCGCGTAGTTTGAAGCTGAAGAGAACAGTTTTACAGGATCAGTTGATCTCGGGCCATTCACAGGAAGCTCCATTGATCTTGCGCGCCGCTTCACTAACATTAACCCCGACGCTTCAATTGTGTATGAATAGTAAGCGAATTTGTTCTCACTATAGCTCCACCTCGAAGCAAATATAGGCAAGATGTATACCAAAATGTTTGCAAAGAAAAGGTGCAACTGAACGATACCAGAACTGCAGATTTATTTACTTCTGTTTAATAAATTTTTTGTTCATCGCTTACTTCCAAAACTTATGGAACGACCTAATATAAGAAGTAATATGGTTTTACGTGATATTTATGTGAAAGAGCTTCTACTTATTGCACTGAAACTGTGACCATTATTCTTGCAGTGACATTTGTTGTCATACCATTTTTTTCCGAGTGACAAGCCACCACTGGAAATTGAAATTATTAGGTAAATTAAATGATAATAACCAACCGGAGCAGCTCGCATAATTTCCTTCTTCACTATTATATCGGGACCATCACCTCTACGTGCCTAAAGCAGCTAACTAAAATTTTTTTACTTTCAATCATGAGAAGCTTGAGGTGTTACTAAGTTAAGACTAGCTCATTCACTTAGAAAGCCAATCTTTTGGTAAAGTGGAGTACTCCATTTTCGATATTGAAACGAACTGTTTCTTCTCAGATAAAAACTTATATGCCTAAAGTAATAATCACGAACAAATCAATAATCCAATTATATAGGAATACCAGTGCATAAGAAATTACAATAGAAAATTTAGAAAATTTTTTTTTGAGGAAACAGAAGCGAGCCTATCAATCAACGGAGCGAAAGGATCATAAATAATTTATGAGGAGAATAAGTAATGAGATTCATTAACATTTGGAAAATTTATTTAGTTGTAGATGGCCACCTATTCTGACATTTAGAGGGACAATGTCTTTAGTGATCATACTCTAGTGTATACAAGTTTGATTCCACTGGTACAAAATCAGAGCAATACGTTATCCAAGGAGAGACGATTCTGTTTCAAAAATCAGGAACATAGGTGCTATCATATGCCCTCGTCAACGCATAACTAATCTTGCAATCTCTCTATTCTCTTTCGAGGTTCCACATTGGAGGAACACCGTATTATATGCTGCAATTATACGATGTACGCAGTTGATGGTAAAATTATGTGCGTTCTACAGCAGTTGCAGGAGTTAATCCGTGAGCAAAAGCAAAATTTGTTGAGGAAACCAAAGTTAAAACTTAGCTTTGTACATCTCACATTTCTGAAAAGTGACGGAAATTGTTAGGAAAAATTATATTTGTGGAAATCTTTCAAAGGGAGGAAAAAGGTACGGAAAGATAAACAAATCTACGAAGCTGAACAAATCCTCCAAATCTCTTATCTTATTGCCGTCGAGAGTTTATTACACTTCTATCTGGAAAAGCTGACTCCACCCAAGCTACGTGAAAACGCTCTAACACGGTTATCGCGGAATCCCAGAAAAAACGATCGGACTAGCATCCAACGAAATTTGTAACGAAAACATGGAAATTCAACCAGAAAGCTAATACACATTTAGAAAGGTTCAGGTGTCGTCGTAGATGACGAGTTCAAAGCTACAACAGTAATTATAATAACAGCAAAGCAGTTATAACAAAAACAGAAGTCATATTGATCGCAATAATGTCAGCAAAATAGTAGACACATTGATATAGTGATAATCATTATTAGAGAAGTAAGAAAAAAAGATAATAATGGCTGTAGTGGGATAGTAAAGAGGACACTGACGTGTTCTATCAAGAAAAGTGGTTGCAATCCCTTCTCCTACACTGTCTTGCAGTCCACGTGCAACGTCTGTACTTGATTATCTCCAAAATTGTAATGAGAATCGACGTGAACATCATTCTACATCATTCGTAAAGGAGACGAAGTTCTTGACTAAGGGATACAACGAGGACGAAAAACAGAATTGTACTTCCCACTTGCACGTAACTTCTGAAAAATAGCCCTACCGTGCGAAGTTTTTGCGATGCTGAGCAGATCACTTTGAATGTATTTGCACTGTATATGTGCCTACAATAGCCCTCAGGAAAAGCTCATAATACACTGTCAGATTATACTGTTCTTGAGCGTGGTTTCAAAATAGTCGATTGCAATGTTTGCTACATAATGCAATCAGTATTTGAGAAGAGGTCAAGCCGTTTTTTCACACCATGGCGACTTATGGTAAACTGTAGTTTACCGTATATTCATAGAACTCTCTTACAAACTGGTCAGAAAGAGAATTGGTATGAATTGCGTTAGAAACGCAAATAATCACCATGTCGCTATCAGCTCATGTTCCAGGCAGGAAATAAATCGTCCTGAACTGTGTGAAAGGAATACGAAGAACCGTGTAAAATTGCTACGAACGTTGCCATCAGTTAGACAGCTGGAAAAGACAGCACCAAGAAAGCACGTAACCAAAGAATCGAAGAAACACGGACAAATTATTCTAACCCTAAGCAGTGCTTCTGAACATTTTAAGGAGTCTTCTACATCAAGATCACCAATATCACCTGCCCAGTTACTTTCGCGTGGTGGTGCTCCCCCTGTTCGTTCGACATGCCGAAAAATTCTGTCAGTGACGGCTATTGCAAATGAGCGTCATGAAGAAGCAGTATGCTTGCAACACACCTATTTTCGATATTTTACCTTGGAGTCGCTTGGAAGATGCGTTACCCACGACCACATCAATATAATCGGATACACCCTGACAGCGCGTTTTGAGCCTTTTTTGAGCTCTGTTATGGCACTTATAAAGCATTAGAACAGGCGTTCCGGCCTTTCGACTCCATCAGGAGCACGGTGACTTCCGTTTCAGCTAATCTCTATAAGGGGAATACGCCATATATATAAAGGAATCGACGACCAAGAACTCAAACTGCACGTGTGTCACGTGAAAATTCGGCAGACATTACAGTGATTAACAGTCGATTGCTTACGGCTGATAAACGTTCTATTGCCTTTATATTCGACTATTTTTATGAATTCTTTCGAAATTAATGCATTCTGACAGCTTATTTTGAGTCTGCATGAGGTTTGTTAGAGCGCATGAGGCGCAGTGGTTAGAGATA
Source organism: Parelaphostrongylus tenuis (assembly GCA_019055375.1). Taxonomy (NCBI): domain Eukaryota; kingdom Metazoa; phylum Nematoda; class Chromadorea; order Rhabditida; family Metastrongylidae; genus Parelaphostrongylus; species Parelaphostrongylus tenuis. The sequence goes on along the minus strand of JAHQIW010004187.1, from coordinate 35,516 downwards.
CTCTGCGTCGCACACAAGTTCGATGGTTTGATCTCGCGCTCATGGCTCACCAAGTCATCGATCCCTCCGGGATTGGTAAACTGGTACCGTACTGGTTGCAGACCTTTCTGGGAGGATAAGCAGCACTGACTCGATACAGCGGGAGGCCACCGCGAGTCATTGTAAAGGCCAGATATGCATGCATTCAATCACCTCAAATGAGGTTAAAAATTAAAGACAAATGCATGGCGCATTCCTCAGGGATTGATCAACACCGAGAGCTTTATCCTTTATCCTTTTATAAGGTTTGTTATGGCACCTCTAAAGTGCTGGACGCGGTTTTGGCCTTCAAGCCTCACTAGTAGCACGGTGTCTGTCGCTTTTCAATCATTGCAATGTCGGACGAATTTCCACTTGACACACGTGCACGCGTGCGGTGTAAGTTGTTTGTTGATTCCTTTATCTGACTGAAATGAAGGGCACCTTGCTACTGATGAGGCTGAACGGTCGAAACACGTGTCAGGATGTCAGGATGTATTAATATGAGCAAGATCTTGAAAAACAGTCGAACATAAAGTTATCGGCGAAGATATGAAACGTTAATCAGTACCAAGATTTTCAACAGTGTACACGAGTCCAGGCAAAGGATCCCTGATGCTCAAAATAATCGAGTTACCAACAACATAAAAAGAAGTGATATTTGTGGAAAGATTAACGCACATACTTTCAGAAAAAAATCGATGTAAAAACTACCTTGCAATGACATTGAATATAATAAAGAGCACCAAAGTTTCCCAACGTGTAACATAGGAAGATTATCAACTAAGCTCTATCTCAAATTCAAGTAATATTCTACACATCTGCGTCTACACCTTGCATGCAAATATGGTAAGTAGTATAGATATATACAATATATGAAAGTGCATCTACTGAAATCGGCCGTACATTGATCAGCCTGTGTGATACTTACTGCAGCCAGGTTATACATATTAAGTCCCATAAACTTAGCGAAGGTATTCGTAAAACTAGATATACCGCCTCAAAAGGATCGTAGTAACTAATAAACGTTTTCTTTTTTCTTCCTAGAAAATATCTCATTTTCCTACTTGGTCGTAATCTTAAATAAAATACATACGGGAATGGTCATCTAAATGGAGTATTACATGCCTCTCCGATTCACTTATATCTCAAATTCTTAATTCCCTCAGTTGGATTCGGATGAATCTATCAGAAAAAGAGTTTTGTCAGGTTAGCATTGTTATAACTGCAGCATTATTTGTTTTGGGTAATTTTGATCTGTGATAAATATCTACCTAAGTCTGTACAACTACAGGAACTGGGTCCAAATTAACGGTAAGGTACGATTATAATACTAGCATTTCATCTACATTGAATACTAGTTTATGGCAACGTGGTATTTTTCATTTGGTGATCAGATTGATAGATAAAAGCGAACTATTTCTGCTAATAATATTAAACGTATTGAAACTATTGAAACACTTTTTATTTTTGTAACACAGTATGATAAACATGGAGAAGTGAGCTTGATCGAACTTGTGGCCAAAACTGAACCACATTCTCCTCTTATTGGTGAAAAAACCTTATGATAGGGACAGGAAATCTTCATTGGATCTTCATTCACGCTTTTAGTAGTCAAAGTTTCGAACTCACCCCAGCTTTATCCTTGTCATCAGTTGTTGGGTCACCTTCGTTGATACCACCCTTGATGTCTTTCTCATTTGAAGTTGTTTTCTTTGCGTTCTTTTCGCTCTTTTCGTCGTCGTCTTCTTCTTGATCGTTGACACCAAAGAAAAGAATTCGAAATTTTTTCTTAGTTGTTTCACTCTGAGCCAGTTTCTTAAACATAAATAACATTATTCGGCTCGTTTTTTTTTCTGAATTTCCACGATGAACAAATATCTTGGAGAGGCCGAAAATTTACGCTCTGGTAATAGGAGAACCTACTTGTTGATATTTATGCATCTTCCATACTTTTTCGGTGTCAATGGACGTTGACGGTGCTACAGCAATCACCATGGTAAACCAAAAATTATGAAATTTTGAGCGCCCTGTTCATTATGAAGTGAATTTTGAAAATGCTTAGTCGTACTTTCATCATTCTCGATTAGCTTTACATCAACATTCTTAACTAATCAAGTTAGAGCAGCCAAATAAACAAAAACAGTCTCTCAAGCTTATAGAAAGAATTTTGAACATTCATACTTTAACTGAAACTAGTACTAAATGACGTCTTTTTTGTTAGAAAATACATTTCTAACCGCCACCTTTCTTTTCTTATCTTATTTTTAAGTAGGTATATAGTTGATGATGACTTCACAATAGCTTTATGGAACGCCTCCAGTAACATATCAACTTTTCTGATCATACATTGTCCGCAGCGTAGGAATTTTACTATACAAGTGCTAAAACACCCACTGCGAAGTTCAAGCGAAGGGCTAATTCTTAGAATGTGAAACGTGATCATAATTCTCTTGCTACAGCGCATTGAAGAATCAGTTCAAAAAACAGAACTCTCTTAAGAATCTTCACTCGTTGTGCTATCGAATGGCTACCAAAATCTACCGAAAGCCAAGTACAAACGATAACAAAGCACGCGAAGCACCCGAAGGCGAATTCTAATTTCTGTTTGTCGTTACTGCAGCACAACAGAAAGCTTACTTCAAAAATTAATCCAGAGATTAAGTTTGCAATTAGAATCATCGTCTCTTAAGCTAGCTAATGACTGCTAAAATTTTAGTGAACGAACGTTGTCTGGCCAAAAAGCCAAGCAAACAACATTGCAATGTACACTGCGCACTTCGAAAAGAGAAACGTGGTTTTCTCTTCGTTTGCACGGCCCAATGGATAGGCGTTTACGAAAATCAAGCATAGCATCAGTGTTACGAATTTTTCAGCTACCGAATGACCGCTTAAAGTTTGATGAAAAAGTTGTTCCCCTATACCCCTATAGAAAACGATGAAAGACTGCGTGTACTATGAGTCGTGCACGTGTTCCCGAAAAGGCTAAGATGAGATACCTAGCGAAATAGATGAGGACCGCCGTAGTAGCAGGGAGGCGTTGCGATGATCGCTCGCGCGGCAGTCGGTGCAGTTAATCTTAAGGATGAAATCCATTGCAGTCTATCGCGGTGTGCGTTGATATAAGATTGTAAAATGACGCGACGCTTCTGATTACAGAAGCCGAGTGAGACATGACGCCGCGCGGCGTACCACGTTTCGTAACAAATGGTCTTTAAAGAGCTAGCGTGGGGATTTCGAGTTCATTCGCTCAAAATTACTTGTATCATTATAAATATAATTTCAACAAACAATCTACTTATTAGCTCGGCAGTGACACCACTTTATGCTTTCTTGACGAACAGACACGAGGTTACTATATTACTGCCTGACTCATACGGAACCTGTGCCGCTGCTATTCCCAGTTAAGGGTAAGACATACAAAGAACTGTGATTGTTTGAAGAAATTCCCCCCAAGATTAGATTTTGCAATTTGAATCTTCTTCCATCAGGATTGCAAATAGTCTCTGGTTAAGTAGGTTGTGGTCAATTCCAACTTTTTCAGGTTCTGAAGGTAGAGCTCACCGATTCGATTATTGAGTTAGTGAATCCTGCCTACTCATAAAGGAAATACGGAGCAGATGAAGTGGATTTTCATTTTTTTATATTAGTGTGATGAAATAAGGTGGGTTACGATAGGCAGAAGGGAACAATCTCAGGACCACCGAATGGCACTCTCGAACGCCGTGTTCGGTGCAAACCATCACCAGAGACAGCGCTATCGTGAGGGAGAAACAAGTGAAAATTGTGGCAGGGCCGCATTAAAGTGAAGATAGAAGAATAGGCATCATTTTCTAATTTCTTGATTGTCGATCTCTGTGTGACTTATACCTTTAGAAGACTGCATTTCACCAACAGTTTTTTGTTCTCGAAAATGTATTTTCATGAGGGAAGCGTTTTGTGGACAAGAGTCATGGAAGCCAATTGTCATCCACATTGCGGAATCTCATTATAAAATTTGTCATTGGCCGTTTCTAATCTGGCATTGAAGCTTTCATCAATAAAGTAATAAGAGCAATTTTCGTTGCGGAATACTTCCTCCAGTTTCCCTCAAATCAAGTACAACGGTATGCCTTAGAGGCACATTAGACCGTGGCGCTTTATTATATCTATCCGAGTTGTTATTCGTCAAGAAGTTGTTTCCAGAAATGAGCGTTTGGTGTCTTTGTACTTTCCCCGGTTTGAGAGGGATGAAATTTTTGGTGAGCTGATGTGGGGTCGGAAGGCTGCGCTCATGAATATTGGTACTACTGCCACTGCTCTACTTCTCCTCGATTTGAAAAATCAGTGCAATAATACGCAGATTTGCGGGAACTATGGAACGGAACACTGCCGATAGATGGTCGATTTCTAACTTTTATACACATCTTGTGAATATGTTAGACAAATGGTATGATGTCGGCATGACTCGTCAAATATCGACTATTATCCTAGTTGAGCATTTCATTATCAAAGATGATGCATTTATACGATACATTGCGAATTTTTTTTTCTAGCGAAATCACCAACTGTTCTCATAGATGAACGGGATGAAGACCAACGTACCTCTCTTTTTTTGGCACCTCTTCACCTGGTTTGAGTCCATTGAAAATGAGGCGCACGGTAGACTAAATTTTGACTATGATTTTACGAGAAAAAGTTGTGAATGGGAGACAAGTTATTCGTATATTATAAGTACTGCTCAACCGAATATATGTAAACCAAAATGCGTTTCATATTAGTACGTCTTTAAAACAGGTTGGCTGCCGAAAAGGTTGAGCCAGAGCAAGTTGTGACGCAAGTTGAATGCAATTGCTCTCTCCCTTTATGGCTAAGTACACTCAACGCTTACTTTGAGACAGTGATATAAATAGTAGTGAAGAGTTCGCATACATAGTGGCAGTCTAAAACTTTGGCGACAAGTGACTACAACGAACGATATAGTGAAAAAGCGGAAGTAGCTGGTATGTTACCCGTAGTCTGGTTTTTCTTGTTAATAGTCAATTTTGTGCTTTTTTCATTTCTTTCACGAATGCTTTTCCTAGCCGTCGTATAGTAAATACGTAAACCATCGTGCGTGTTGAGACAGGCAAAAGAATCGAAAGGGTTTTTTCCTAATACTTTATCGTTTCCTGCAAAAATTATTGTTGATGAAAAGAGTGTGTTGCCTGAAGAGCGTCGTATGCAGTATGCAGCATCATTTTGACAAGCAATTAATCCACTACAGTTCAAAAAATCCCTAACTATAGCGAAGCATAATGTTCTTCCTACTGGCATAGCGCATTGAGAAAGCCGTTTTGTGGCAAATTTAGTAGTAAAATGTGTATTTTATAGACTATTGATTGACTAAAAAATGCTAGCGAAAAAAGTGTGTCCAGCGAAAAAGGTTACTATACACTAGTGTACCCAATAGAGTACACGTTTCCACCGGGTTTGAAGGCCTTTTTCCGTGATGCCTAAATGTGAAGTTTATAAACTATGTTAGTGTCGTTTCGAATCGTATGCACCACTTCATTGGGATGTAGTTAGCTAAGGTGACTCAGTACTTCCAAATCAAATATTTGTTACGGAAAAATCTAATGTTGCAGAGATGTACCTTATCGTTGGGACCCACGGCTCCATAAACTGGCCTCATTTTGAACATTCCAGGCTTCGTGCTTTTCATTTTGAAAATAACCGTCTTGTCGGATTCGTTAGTAATTGTCATTTCCGCCATTTGCTTGGAACTATTTGGCATAAAGGTCACCTGAAATTGTGAAGATTTTGAGTACCGGGTAACTACATTGTAGCTTCCACGTCGCACTGGAGCGAGAAAAGATGAAAGAACATACACTCTTTGAGGGCACAATTATGATTTTGTCAGTTGCAACGGCCATAATAGAAAATGAACATCACTGCAGATCGAGTATATATATATATATAGGCGATGTAAATTCTGATATCGCACTTCATTATCACAATAAGTAATCATCATTAATTTGAAAGCGATCGAAAAGCGGCTGTGCTCCGAGTCAGTGAAAATTAGTCAATGGCCGTGTGCTAAAGATTAGCAAGAGAATAGAGTACTTAGTTATATAATCGTCGGTGGGCAGGCCGGAATTGAAATGTTCGGCGAGAAACTCTTGCTGTGCCGTTTGTAAACTACCGGACTGCCGCTGTCTGCGCTGCAAAGTATGGCAAACTGGCTAAAGACGTTCTCCACAAAACAACAAAAGTTGCTTTGCGTTCCTCGACAAATTTGCTCAAAATCGCCAGTATAATTTACTATATACCTCTCCAACTTATTTCGAAAGCTCTCGTATATTATGAGTTTTGAAAAACAACACATCCGTTGAGCTTTTGATTACCGGATGATGCCCTCAAGTGTTTTCGTTACACTTTGCGATGTGTTCTGTGCTTTCGTTACAAAACATTTTACTATAATTTCCGTAGCGTCAACACTCACCATATAATCAATTTAGAGACCCATACGCTTCCTCCAGATATCCTCTTCGTCTCCAATGTTGGATACTGCTTCCGTGAATAATGCAGTCGAATATATATATATATATTTATTTATTTATATATTCCTTTGCGGGCGATGGGGTCAATATGACCCTCAGCTGGGCGCGCCTTTCGGACAGGCTACGAAGAGTGATGCGTGCTTCAATATAAATTCGGGTTTATAAGGCTCTCAAAGGAACATCGTTTTCCAAAAAAGATAAAATATCGTTTATAAGAGCATGATTGAATGATTTTAGCAAGATTAACGCTAATGCTTTCCGAAATCTTGACCTTTCAAAAGGTAAAACCACATTCTTGTTAAGAAGAAGTATTTTTCCAACTGTTATTGAACATTTTCTCCCATCTTCTTAATGTTTTTGTAGTCAATCGACAGCTTAAAATGTTTTGATTCTAATACTAAGCTTGTTGTTTTAAAATAATTCCACAAAAGGGGTTTTAATAATAAATAAAAGATTACGCTTCGCATTCTCAACCCAATTTTTTTGAATCACAGCGGATTTTTTGGGATCATATAGTTAGATTTCAGTTCTTTTAAAGTTTTTTTTTGCCAGCAAAACCTAAATCATCATTGAAGGAACTTTTATAAACGCATTTCTAGAAAGAATAGCGCCAAACACAAATTCTTAGTTCTGAAAACATTACCTGTCACATGTAATTGCGTCATAAGGATTGCTCACATGAGCTCTTAGTTTTTCCCTAAACGACCTATTTCACTAGATTATAAGTATTCATTCAATAACTGAAATCAAGTAATTAGAACGTTGTGATTATATTCATAGTTATTCCTATATTAACGATTTTAGCTGTCGAATGAGTATTGAAACTTTTTACAGAAGCAAAAAATACATTTTAACTAACGGGCTCAAAGAGGGTGGAGGGTAACGGGGAGGATTCGCTACACATCCATCTCTTCTTGCCAACCACAACTAGGAATTTAAGAATTGGAACGAAACACACTTCAGTCTGAGAAAATGAAATCTAAAGTATATTGTTGAACAAAAAAAATATCGAAAAATTTCGGTGAAGTGGGATTGCATGCAATAGGTAACACTATTTTTGAGGAAGTATTTATTGTTTTTCCAATTTTCAGACAGTATGATGAATTTTTTGCACTTTATACAAGTAAGTTACATGAAAACTGATAGAAAAAGAACAAATTTGGCTCAATTGTGAAAAAGTAGGAGTCGTAATAAATGTTCTAAATATAGCCTTTTCATGAATTCTGGGTTTTTCCCTTCAAAAGTGTGCATTATGACTGGGGCATTTATGTTATTTCTAGTAAAATAAAGCCTTACTGAAGCCTGTCCTATCATACTTAATCATTTACTGACACAAAAATCCCATTTATTGACGAAAAAGGTATACAATTCATTATCAGCCTAACACAATAGCTTTGGAGCAGGTGCCCACAGCCTCTCTTCGTAGCCGTCCGAGCCCCCACCAGCCGAAAATGGCGCCGTTCCCAAAGGGATATACATCCTTTGCGGACGATAATGAAGGTCATAATAACCCTCAGCTGGGCGCACCGTTCGGAAGGCTACGAAGATTGGTATGCATTCAAGTAGAGATTCACGTTAACTAAGTTTTCAGAGAAACGTGATCATTGAAAAACGATAAAATATCACTGATGAGGCTTCTGATAAATACTTTTAGCAAGATCAGCGTTACTGCCTGTCAAATTCTTGCCTTTTTTGAAGATAAAACAGATCCTTACGAAAAGGAATGCATTACCGGTTGTTAATAAAGATTTTCTCTTATCTTCTTAATGCCTTTGTAGGCAGTATTTAGCTTGAAAAGTTCTAATTTTGATGGTAAATTTGTTGTTTGGAATGATTTCCATAGTACGTTGTAGTAATAGATAATAGACAACATCTTGCAATCGCATTCCATTTTTTTTTCTATTTCATAGAGGATTTCCAAGGACTTTATATCTAGAATAGAATTCTTATAGACTTTCGGCAAAGGAATTAGCTAATCATTAGAAGGATCCTCATAAGCGTACTTTTGAAAAAGAATAACGCCCAACTGTCTCAAAAATCTCTACTTTTGGAAACAAATTCTGTCGCATGAATCACATTTCAAGAACGGCGTTTGCGATCCCTTGGTTTTTTCTAGAAAAGGCTGTAGCTCAATCTCATCCGTAATTGATAGATGGATTTTCTCTGCCAAGTTTTCCTCGATAAAGGACAATTCGACTCCTGTGTCCACAAAGACGTGAATTTTCTCCAAACGTTTTGTGGTTGTGTTCAAGACAGTCAATAGGCAAGTAGGCAACACGGTTGCATGCATTTTTGTATATTCGCTTCTCTTGCCTACTATTGTTGCTAATACTTTGGCATTATGTGGATTGTATTGAGCCACTGGATTCATTTTCAAAAGGAATATTGTTGGCTTATGACTCTTAGGTTCTGTTATTTCTTGACTGCCTTTTCTTTGGATTGGTTTTGTTATTCCTTGACTGTCTCTTCGTTGAAGAGACGCGGATGGTTTAACCTTTGGTGCGAAGTAGAAGCAACATGATGTATGATGTCGTTTTTGACATTTGTAGCACGATTGTCCTTTATATTGGAAGGCGGCATGGAAGAAAATGCACATATAAGGTGTGGATAATTGTTTTTGAGATACTGATGTCTCTCTTGCGACATCTTGCACTGGCCGCAGTATAAAGGCTTGTGATTTACTTTGCAATATATGCACGAAGGTAATATTTTATCCTTAGTTTTGGCATTGATTACAGTAACTGGGGCAAGTCTTCCTTCTCTTCAAGCCGTATGAATCAGAGTAAATGATCGGTTGCTGGTTATGTAATGCGATATTCTCTTTTCATCAAATATTGTTTCATCTAAAATCTTCGACAGTGCTTGCATCTCAAAGGGTGCTGTTGTCGCCTTTTTGGCTAGCACTTTTCTTTGAGTTTCGCGGAAATTTCGAGAGAACTTTCCTGTACATGCGGTGATTATTTACTTCTTCTCCTTTGTCGATTAATTGGTGCATAATGGCTTGTACGTGGTTCAGAGTTGTCCTTTGTTCCTGTAGTGTCGCTGAGCGAGGAGAAATAATGTCTAACCTCTCAGTTAGCTGAAGAATGAGCTCTTCGGGGTTTCCGTATTCTGATAAGAGATCTATCGCTCTTTGATAGTTTTCGCTATTTATTTGAAACTTCTCGATTGCTTGGAGAGTTCTCCTTTCAAAGAGATGACGAGATAATCAAACTTTTGCAGGTCAGAGATTCTTTTTGAATGTACACTGATGCTGAGTAGCTCGCAAAACCTATCTCATTCTCAAATATTCCCATGAAAAGTCGATATGGGTATCGTGGGTAGCTTCTTATCTCTAACAATAGACGAAGTCGTCGTGTCATTACTTATGTTGGCAATGGTTGTTGTGCCACTATGGGTCTTCAGGCCGTCTAGTCGCTCTTACAGAGCGAAGGAAACCTCAAAAGCTTCAAATACTTTTTATTGCGGGTATTCTAATATCTCCCTAAACTCATTTAGAATATTGTCGGAATCCAGAACTTCCCCGAATTTGTTTGTGTACCCGCGAAGCTCTTCTTCTACTTTGATTTTAGCAATGTTAAGGACACTCAGTCTTCTAAAGGCTTTGCACCCTTCTCTGCAGAAGATGCGGGTTGATTTATTCTTCCATAGGAGATATATCCACTTCATTAAGTTCATTCTCTTTGAACTTCGTCAGTACTTGAGCGAGTTGATCGGTGTATTTAAGGAGCATTTGTTTTTGGCCAATTAGAGTCAGATTTTGAGCCCTGGTGCGCTTCTTCATTTACAATGCTAAGAATTCTGATCTGAGCCCTTTCGTGCAATTGCAGCTAAGCATTCTTGTCGTACCGCCTGTTCACCAGCAGTGTGATGACACGGGATCGATTACAGTTGAGCCAATGCACAGAAAACAAAGTGATGGTTCTGTAGATTTTGCTGAAGTCGTATAGAACGTGTTGCCCTACAGGCTGTGTAGGTTTATCTCAAACTTCACTAATTAAGCCATTGTAAACAAAGCAACATAACCACAATAAATAACGACAGCAAATGATAGACAAATAATATGCAATAAGTGACCTAAGTGTAAGATAATACTGCATAAGCATTGAGGAATAACTATGAGGAACAACAAGTTTTTAAAAAAAAACTACGTGAAGGTATGGTTGCCGAGCTGCGGCACAGGAATGTTGAGAATGGTAACTGGCCTCCGCGGTCTTGACTCTTCTTTATATACGCAAAGACGCGAGAGGCTTTATCTGACCAAGAAAGATTTTCCAAGCGCTTTTTGTTTAGAATCTTCACCTATACTGAACGCGGAAACTTCCTTTGCTTAGGTTTTTACGCATCCCGAACGATGGAAGCGCCTTTCCTTTAGTCCCAATACATTCCGCTGTTATCTGATGGAATATTGACTTAGGACAATACCTTATGTTTAGGCCAATCGAGCTCTAAATAGAAATTTAGATACAATGTTCATTGTTAGGATTGAGCATAAAGTGAATCCTGGAGCGCCGCAGGATTTGAATATGCAGATGCTGTTCGCCGACTTGTCGACATTCCCCATGTAGCACATTTTCTTAACCACCTTGAACCCCAGGAAGCACAATTTCTTAACCGCTTCACACCCAAGGAAGCACAATCCCTCAGCCACTCTATAACCTAGGAAGTATAATTTCTTAATCACTTTATAACCTAAGGAGCACGATTTCTTAACCATCTTATGCACATGTAGCACAATCTCATAACCACTTTATGCTCCATGTAGCACAATTTCTTACCACTTTATACCCCAGAAAGCACATCTTCTTAACTTCTATATACTCCACGAAAAACAACTTCTTAACCACTTTGTACGCCAGGAAGCACAATTTCTTAACCATTTTGCACCTCAGGAAGCACAGTTTCTTAAACATTTTATACCCCAGGAAGAACAATCTCATAACCACTTTATACCCCAAGTACCACAAATTCTTCACCACTTTATGCCCGAAGTACCACAATTTCCTAACCACCTTATACCCCAAGAGCACAATTACTTAAACACTTCACACCCAAAGAAGCACAATCTCTCAACCACTCCATACCCTAGGAAGCATGATTTCTTAACCACTTCATACCCTAGGAAGCAAAATTGCTCAACCACCTTATACACATGTAGTACAATCTTATAACCACTTTATGCCCCAGGAAGTACAATTTCTTGAAGACTTTGTACCCCGTGAAGCACAATTTCTTTATTGTACCTCGATAAGCACAATTTCTTATCCACTTCATAGCCCAGGAAGCACATTTTCTTGACAACTTTATTCCCCAGGAAGCACGATTTCTTAACCACTCAGTTATTGATAAGAGTGAAGAATTTGTAGTGATTTATCGACAGTGAACTATCGGATTAACGAATAAGCACCTCGATAATGCTTCGCTTTACCGATCGTCTTTTGTAAAGTAATTGAGAAGGCAAAACCGCAAATTAAACCATGAGTGGGTCCTTACTTCAGTAGCCTCAGGTTTAAGACCATTTATCATTTGTCAATCAAAAGCCCGATCACCAACATGTCCCGTAATATACTTACTCATAAAACACCTAAGTTATTATTTAATTTCCAATTTAATTTCCAACGATCCATCCATATTCAAAGTTAGACTCCTCATCAGCTGTGGAGGCGGACCGACGGATAGGATAGCATGGTTCTTATCTTTATCAACATCCCAGTTGCTAGGACACATTCCAGCCCATCTTACAAAAACAAAGATGTTCCTGGACCGCCTACGTAACGCCAATCCGAACAACGCGTACGTAATAGAGTCATTCGACGTCATTGCTTTCATACCAACGTGTCAAATTACTGTGCATTGCAAGCCACACACGAGCTTCTGCCACAACATCACGGAGCTGTAAACACGTATGGCTTGCCAACTCAGCAGTTCATGGTTCTATTGAAAGAGTGCCTGAATAGCTCAATTTTCGGATGGTCTGGGAAATATTATGCTCCAATGAGAGGGTTGGCAATGGGCAGCGAGTGGCACCTAGGCTGGGAATTGCCTTTATGTCGAAAGTGGAAGCACCAGATGGATCTCCGGTTATTACTCTACTGTATTTATATTGATAATTGTTTGGTTATCTGTTTCACTCAAGAAGAATTGGATAATTGTTTTCAGTTGTTGAATGGACAGTCAGAGTATATAAGATCCACCCGCGAGATACCAAAAGATAGTTGGCCACTCTTTCTTGAACGTGCAAATAGATTAACCGAGAACAGTTACACAACAAAGCGGTACCGAAAGCCAAGTAATTAGAATATCCTGGTTCACTATCTCTCTTCTCATCCCTCACATACGAAAAAGGCGTTAGTGAAAAACATGTTTCGAACAGCCCGCAATGTGTGTACCAGAGAAGAGCAGAGAGTAGAATCCATGAAACTGGCACGAGAAATAGCCATTGTAAATGGATACGAACATGTAACCCTTCGGCTTATTTTTAGAGGAAACAGTACGCCTCCGAACGAAAGTTTGAATGGAGAGGAAATCCCGTTTGTCCTCCCGTTTTTTTTTTAAATTGGATTAGTACAGCTACAAAACGTTGTTTGAAAAGAGCAGGTTTAGAGCAATCGGTAGGTGTCGTTGGAATACCGCCGAATACTCTAAGACGTCAATTCGTTCATAACCGCTTATATGACCGCCTGTATATAATGAAAGATTGCAAGGCCGCTCTATTCTCGCATAGAAGAACACCTAGCAGACAAATGTCATATCAGACGAAACATCCCGCAAAGGACACATAAAGCACAGAAGCATGACGGAGTAGACAATGACATAGAAATCACCATCCTTTCCCAGGAACATAAAATATCAGTGTGAAAAATTCTGGAAGCACTTAGAATTAACACCACCAATCTAACAATCAATTGTAGGGAGGAATGCCTCGTTATCACTCGTGGTATGAGTCAGTATATAAGACTGTTGTTTTCATGGGTGGGATGCATTACGAGCTTATGTGATAACCTTCCGGTGATCTCCACTTGAACCATTCACATGTAAAAAAGCGGTGAGTACATTGAGAGTTAATTTTGTGTTTGATGCGATTGAAATCTAGGTCAGGTGATTTTTTCCAAGAGCAGTGATGGAGGTAGTTACTGATTGTAGACAACTTGGCCTTTCCAGGTTCTGAAGAAGGCGGACTGCCGAAACGTCACTGTTGAATAAAGAATAAATAACTCCTCGTGTTTGGCTCAAAAAGAAAATTAGGAATCAGTTAAGCATGTCGAGACTAACAGATAGTCGGTCGTGGGAAATACTAGATCTTTTTTGTGCTGCTTCCAATAGTTTCTATTGCCTAGATCGGTAGAGATCCTCTTGCAGAGCTCTTCTGCAGCTAGCTTATATCACTCGAGCTAAATGTGTTTCATTAGGAGCGAGCTTCAATTTTCTATTCTGTTCGAGCAACTCCTCAGTGGTAGTGAAGATGCAGCCTGAACTCCTTATAAAATTATTGAAGCGGGCTCGGCAAAACTTTTGAGTCCTTTGACAAGCAGCTCGTAGTCTTAGATCGGATATTCCTTATCTGCCAGCCATGATTAGACAGGATTTCACTGAGAATGTCTCGCAGTGAAGGGCTTGACAATTTCTTCCCGATCGATTACATGACTTCTCTTCCAGTGTGCGACTGAATCAAATCTTCGCGCGAAGAAGGCGCTGATTTGATCCAGCACAGAATGATCGGATTACGGATGTGTCAACTAAGTACTATTTTCTGTTTGTGAGCATATAGTCTATCTCCGCTTATGTCGTGCCATTAGGTGACTTCCATGTCCAGCGGCGGTGTTGTTTCTTCTAGAAAAGTGAATTTCCGTGGATCAGAACGGAAAGGTAAAAATGATTAAAATATGAATGAATATGATAAGACAACTTAAAAATGTTGGATAACATTTAGAAACCTCACTTTTCGTAAATGTTCCTTTCTTCCCAGAACGCGGGGTTCTAAGAGAAAGGATCAACGATGTTCCTAGTACAAATAACTTTATTAAAGTTTATTCTATCACCTTTTATGATTTATTGGCGTTAAAAATCTTTTCCGCGCGCCACGAGCCCCACCCCCACCTATCGCTGGCAGTCAACAACGACATCCTTCAAACCCCACAGTTAGGCTATCCTTAAGATTGCAAGGAGACTCGCTCAACCAGTATTCTACGCCGTTCAAGAATAATTGAATGTTAGAAGTACTGGGATCCGCATAGTGAAAATAATCACTGTGACGACGGATCAATTAAAATAAGAAGCAAATCCTTTTAACGGCGATAAAAGTTGAAATTTCATTAGAAAACTGCTGCACTGTGTTTAATTTAGTGTGCTTAATGTTGTATTAATGTTTGTTATAGGTTGCTCGTTGCGGCGATGAACTCGTTGGTCAGATTCGTCATCAAGTAAGTAATAAAAGACCTGCGTGGCAGAAATAATCAACGCCATCCAGTGAACGAACGGCACACAAACAGACTCAATCGCACTAGGCACCAAAGCCTAACTATTCCGGTGCAATAACCAATAAAGCTTATCCTATCTAAGCACTCTTCACTGAGCAACCAATACATGCCGTTCGAACGATAATCTTTCGGTGGAGTACAGACCGGATATCGGAGAAGAATCGTGTTTAACGATGCTCCATCTAAGCAAACAACTACTCGAACGGCAACGAATACTCATCTCGAATCAGTGAGCCTGAACAAGGCGAGGACGCCAAAACGTTAATCAACGTTTCCGTAGTGCTAGCATGATCATCAAAGAAACTTATAGGTTGGGGAAAAAGTTCTGAGAAAATGCTTATAAAGTATTTATTTATGCACCTACTTATTTATTTTGTATTTTTTATATTATTTATTTTATATCACACTTTATAATTGTAGTTGCTTTTATTTTATTTATTATCTATATTTATTTGTTTATTTATGCGTTCATTTGCCACCGTTGCTTTTGAAACCCAACAGCCATTCGTGCATCATCAACAACCTAATTTGCTCGCTTGTTAATTCCATCTTGAAATAAGTAGATAAATTATTAACCAATAAATCGGGAAAAAAACGGGCTTTCAAATGAATCAAAAAACACAAAAAATGGCCGACACCCAAAAAGTTACAAGTATTTCCTCAGAACTTTTCCCCAACCTATTATTAGCGAATGTTGATGCCGAAGATAGAGGAAAGTCCCTTTGAAAATATCACTACGCTTTCTGCTGACTGCAATATAGTCATTACATCAAACGCATACTAGATGCACCTGTACCAGTAATTACATTGACATTAGAAGTATCCACTCTCAGTAGATGATATATGTCTAGAACACTCCTGAGCATAATCTTAAAAGGAGGATATAACAAAAGATAAGAACAAGAGAACAAGACAAATCGAACGTGTCCAAAATCACCTAAGTCTAGGGATTAATCCAGCTGAAAGAGAGCAGGTAACTCGGTCAGCAACCCTCCGATCTCGATTAGCTAGTGCCGAGCGCCAGCGTTTTCTGGATGCGATGGACGACCTGGAAACGGCTCTGACATCGGTCTGTCGCTCGGCGATTCCCGTGGAAGAGGTGTTGACTGAGCGATACTTTTCGGGCAAGATTCATTTACGTATATTTCACTTATACGAAAGTAACATCAATCCATCGAGCTTTTTATGTATACTATGTGTCCACAATATCACATACGCTCACTATTTCGTATGCTTTTGAAGTTTAGATGTATTATGTTGGAAAAAAATGCTTTCGGCGCTGACAATCCCTCAAGATGTGCCATGCATTTGACTCCACTCATGGTATTGTAGAGGTGATTGAATGCGTTCTTTATTGTACAGTAACCTATTGACCTATGAATTCAGTATTTTCGTCTTCCAGTACTTGCACGGTAGGACATTGTCCCCCAAAATGAACGGGAACCGATAAATTCGGGCGAGGAGTCGTAATAAGGATGATGTGTGCGTAACGTTTCATCTCTTACCAATGGGCTATACACACCCAACAAGGCTTAATATACCATTCAGGGATTGTGCAAGTGCTCTGAATAAGGCATGTCATTGACTCGATAATTTGAGACTCGAGAACGTCCAAAAACCCAATTTTGTGCAGACATATCGCTATCAAGTAAATATCTAGTGTTCACCGTGTTCATTCTTCTTTACCTAAGCACTGTTATTATTGAGTGGTTTTTCATTGACCGTTCACTGGTTCCTTCTAGACAGAGACTCAATGTTGTTGGATCAACGGATAGTGAATCCAAGAGTTCACTCAACCAAAATACTTCTTTTTCAACACCGTGAACAGAACTGTACTTCATTCTACTCGGAGGATTTGCTGAGCCATTCAGCTAGTGAATTCTGGAGAAGCTTTCCCAACTGTGTCGCGTGATTGACTTACAGCCCTTTGAAGAAACTACTCCGTTATTCTGCTCATTTTGTAGCAGTTTCATCTTGTATAACAATTCGTAATTACATTTCTGCAACGAATAAAGTAGCCTTCGTATAGAAATTCATGTATCAGCCCGCTTTTGCAGCATGAATCATACTTTCATTCAAGTGGCAAACTACCATGTATTTAACAATTCACAACGTTTGGAATGCTTGAGTCAAAATAGCAATTAGAGTGGAACACCATCTTGATCTATACTTAAACGTATACGGAAAAACTGGTTGGAATGTGATTGCGTAGCTAGTAACACTACCTTTACACGTGTCCAGAGTTCTAAAGAATTTAGTAAATTTCCGTGATTACCCTGCCTCATTCGTTTGTTCAGTCGTTGCATGACCACACTTCAAAAACTACACGTGCCTCAGCACTTCGGCCATCCGGTTCGCTATGATGATTCCGAGGGACTTAGAATTTGCGGGTGAGTCCTGCCGCAACTGCAGAGGTGCCTTTATCATGACGTTTCATTATAATCGTACATTATGATCATCAGGTCGGTTTTCAAGTTACTATAACGCTCTGTACTGACCAAAGTAATATCGACTACTGCAGGACTCACTGCTCAATGAGAACAAGATCTTCTCAACGGGAAACGCGCTCTCAACAACAGTTGTTTTTGCATACCACATTACTAGTAATCTTTCGACACCATAAGATTAAAGGTTCCAACGCTGGCTTGGCTTCGGAAAAAACCGTTTCTCTGCAGTGTTGCAGGGAAATAAGATAGAGTTCACATAATCGGCAATGCTTGATTACCGCTAATCTACGGTCGAAAGATCTAGTGACCGCAGATAAGATGCAGCTGCCGCCACGAAAAGATCGATAGAGCTCATCTGAAGTGCGATTTCTGTCAGTCGTCTGAATTTTTCCTTCCGCTTCGGAAGGAATTCCAGATTAAAACGATGACCCTACTACTGGAACATTTTCTCTGCACGATCGTGCTTTTCATGCCTCCAGCGAGGTAAGAGTTGAAATTGCACGGTTAATGTAAAAACTTAGTTTTACTTTTGAATGACAGCGTTATAAAAAGGTCTCTCAAAAAAACCAGCCACGTACGCGCTAGTTAGAGATTTGAGTTTCAAAAAATAACCAACACTCTTGTGAAAAGTTCTTGTCCAGCGAGATGATGTCGACTATTCACTTATTTTCGGATAACGGAAAGGAACCAGCACAATCTTCGTGCACACTTTACTGATAGTCCCACAGCAGAATCGAATGTGAACATAAAGATAAGGTAAAGCGAACGATTACAAATTCTTGATCAATCTCTTTAGAAGGGCATGAACTTGCGTCTGCTTTGGTGGCGTGACATCATTGCACAGCTCAGCTATAAGATGTCCTGTATGAGCCATCCAATCTTGTGATAGCCTTATCAGAGCAACCCTGGGTCCTCAGTACCCACACGCAGTCACTCAATATTTGTGAATGAGGTAGAGCTTTTCACAGAAAGTTTAGTACCACTCTAACCATCCCGTAGGGATGATGGAATTGTTCGGCCTTGTGAGAGAGAGCAAACCAAAAGACCATGTACGTATTTCATAGCATTTCTACCCACAGCGCTTTTACATTGTCAACCTTCCTATACAAAGCTATAGGGAGCCCAGTACCAGCATGTTTTGATAGCAATGTGCTCAATTTCGATTTAAAAAATTCTGATGAGCTGCATTACAGCTTTAATGTAAGAGTTATACTAAATCAGAAACAATCGTCACTGGCAGCATTTGTGAAAGATACACCATTTTGTCAAAGCTCTTCGCTGTTTCACTGGAAGATGTGAACGGCATACTACATTCAAAACATGATGGACTAGAGTCCTACGACTGGTTTAAAGAACTTAATAACAATGGATAACTAGTAGAGACGAGAAAAAGACACTACTACCATTGGCTGGAGTGATTCCTTCAACTAAGTAAGTATATGCTGCTAATATGCTACACACGACAACTGCTAGACCTATTACAAATATACATTCATTACCACTAAGGTTGAGTGAATTAACGAGCAGTGTTCCTTCAAACGCTTCGCATGCCAAATTCACACCTTATAAAAGAATTGACAAATAACTTTGGGATCTCGCAGAAGTCAACAAGTTCTACGAAAAAAAAAATTAGCCCTAAAAATCTGTAGCTATTCAGTCTCCATCAATACTAATACCAGCTTTATGATTCAACAGAAAATCTAAGAGCCGGTTTAAGATGATCCTATTACGATCACGTTATCTTTGAACGTGTACGCAGGCACATTCAGATTGAGTGGAGCAGGGCCCTAAAAACAGTATCTTAGGAGAAACAACTAAACAAATGCGTAAGCAAATAAAATGAGTCGTTAGATAAAGACCTTTCTGACACGGCCAGAAGCGTCGTAATGTGAACCATGACAAGGGCAAAAGTATCCTCCAAAATCACCAGCATTCGCTAGCAATGACTTCATTAGAAAATATATCAGTAGAAGGAGACTTTAAAGACTGAGTTAACAAAGTACCGATAGGCACACATCCAAGATGAGTACAGACACCGATGACGACGGACCATTCGGGTTTCTTTACACGTTCGTCGTCATGTTCAGGATGACGTAACTCTGATACGTTCACGGCCTTCTCCCTGAAGCAAGTTTAGACTATTTTCAAGGAAGAATTTATGATACCTGGTTGGAAAGAAGTTCCATCATTGATAAAAATATTCAATACTTATGCATGTATTCAGACAACGAACACTAACAACAACTATTCTTCAAAAAACAGGCCATCATTACTACTTTTTGACATCGGCCCGTCAGGTTTCGAGATCTGATCGAATACCACTCCTTCGGCTTTAGAATCAAAGAACTCTTGACATGCTTCTTCAACTACATCGAAAGTCCAAATCGACGACTTTCCAAAAAGTGTTGCATTGGTCGAAAAAAGGCCGTAATCAGATGGAGCAAAGTCCAGACTACAGGGTGGATGCGGTAGAATATCAACTTCATCCATTCCTCAAACTTTGCTTGGTCTTTTTGGCCTTGTGGCTTTGCGTTGTCTTGCTGAAACAAAGCGCGCTTTCGACGAACAAGTTCCAGAGTACTCCTCGGCCATCTTGCCGTAAACTCGGTCCAGATGGTCGCAGTAAAGATCGGCGTTGTGGATTTGCCATTCGGAACAAGATCAGAATGCAAAATCTCTTAAAAATTCCACCAAACGTAAATCATGACCTTTTCGCCAATTGGATTTTGACGCGGTACGAATGGCGGTGTTTGACCTTTCGGAGCCCAGATAGAGCAGCAGCATTCGGAGCAGCAGTTATAGACAAATTATATATCAATAGATGCGCAAGAAGTAGACCTTTCAAAGGATATGAAAATCACAACACGACTCATGCGAGGAAAACGACATTGCCCTCCAAACGATGGAAATTTTCTTTCCTATAAAAGGGAGATAACTAGAAGTTCTTTGAACAACACACGCCTGGCAATCTCGTTTGGTGTTCTGTGCTTGACAAAGACAGGTTTTCCACGCCATTCATATGTTTTCGTTACTCCTTCAGGAATATCGTTCAAGTTCACCTCGATAGAAGCTAAAGCACGTTGGTCGGCAGCCATGTCCTAAAGCACACACCTTGGAATATGTCTAACACATTCAATTATATTGATGTGGACGTTAAGATATCTATAATACATCAGCAGCACTTCTGATTACCTTGAAAATGACCATTGTTTGAACCATTTCCTTCCCAGCCCATAGCGACATCATACCGCCAGCTACAACAAGTTATAACAACTCTTGGGCAAAGTACATTATAGCACTTTGGTGCATATTTTGAATGAAATGCACTTAAAAATTGACAACAAAAGTAAGATACCTCCGTAGTATACAGCGTGAGCGATGAGAACGGCGTTGATCTTCTGTTTCACGAGCAGCTTTCTCTGCATCAAGAGTGACCTCTCTACGATAGTTCGAAAAATCGGGGAATTGAACATCAGTGTGGGCAAGACGACGCGATGACACTAAATACAATATGTTAGATAAGTCTTCCTCATCATTGTATTCCCGATAATCTCAAAAAAAACACTATGCCCAAAGAGAGTAAAAGATGAGAAATTGTCCCAAAGAAGGATTAAATAAAAGGATAAAGCTCTCGGCGTTGATCAATCCCTGAGGGATGCGCCATGCATTCGACTTCAATTTTAAACTTCATTTGAGGTGATTGAATGCATATCTGGCCTTTACAATGACTCGCGGAGGCCTCCCGCTGAACCGAGTCAGTGCTGCTTATCCTCCCAGACAAGTCTGAGACCTGTCTGGTACCAATTTGCCGACCCCGGAGGGATGGATGGCTTGGTGAGCCATAAGCGCGAGATCGCACCATTGACCTCGTGTGCGACGCAGGGCACCTCTAACCGCTGCGCCACATGCGCTCAAAGAAGGATCACAAGAAGCGAAAAAACCACAAGACAGAGCTTATTAATAAATACATACCATTTATCCCTTTGAAGGCGAAATTAGTTGAAAATATGCCTTTGTGAAGAGTGCAACGACTTGCAGCTGCTTGCAATGAATCTGCATTCTTGAACTCACTTATGACGTCCTTGATTGGAGTGACCTTAATCGGTTGATATTATTTCAAAACCATGACAGCAAATGCTCTTCAGTTCTCCCGACCAAGTAAGAAAAGCGGCAAAGAACTAAAAACTAGAAAGATTTTTTTTCCAAAAAAAAAAAACACAGCCACAAAGTGTTACAATACTTGGTGGGTAGTCTGATGCATGGGAAGCGATACGGTGCATCAAAAAGCGAGATAAAAAGCGAATGCGAAGGTCCAATCCCCTCGCCCAACACTTTCTGGCATCCAATGAAATTGAATGCCTAAAAATGCCTTAACTCGGCTTACTCAGAGATTGCAAGATTTTTCTCGACCAACTTTCTATGACATTCAAAATCCTCAAGAAGCAGCAGAAACAATACGCTGAATATTCGAAGACCTATTCGATAAATACGAGGAAACCAGTAGAATGCACGAAGTCCTGCGATTCGCACAATAAACTGCGATGACGGGTGGTATAGATAAACAAATGGATAAATGTAGCTCTTTAAGATCCATGAGCTAAGTCCATAGTAGTTACCGATAGCAGATAGGATATGTAGAGTAACGCACTTAACAAATAAACTGTTGGAAACCTGGTTCGTTTCTACTGGACGGAAAGAAATGAAGAAACGACCCCATTGCTGAACATGAACTTGTCAAAAAAGTGTTACTAGTCACTCGAAGGGTTAAATCTCGGGCTACCGTGCTACGTGCTCGTGCTTCGAAAACACCTTCTTATAGCGCTGTAGCGTGTAGAGGAAATCCTGTAGCATCGAATTCATACGTTTTATCCGAAGTTCCTTATAAAGTCCAGGGAGAATTCCAAATTAAACAACAAAAATTACACACCAGATGTGAGTCGCGCCAGCGCGATCGATTGCTCGCGTATCGATCCAGAACCGGCCCATAACCAGCACACACACAAATCGACAAGCAAATGCGCAGCGTATGTAAAACTCCATCTTATTTGCCCTACTACGCTGCTGTGAAACAGTCTTTAGAGAAAATAAGCACAGCGTTGAAATCACCGAAACTTACGCTATCGAATGATTACTTATAATGTGAAGAAAGAGTTCTGTACAGCGAGAAATATGCGTATGAGTTACACAAATGTTTTCTGTTTACTATAGCGCTATAAAAAAAAAACTTTCACAAAACGAGGACTTAGCGCAGCAGACGAGGTCTGAGCTTTCGAATGATCGCTAAACTTTTATGGAAAGTACATGCCCAGAAAAGGGGGTCGCTCCTACATTTGTTCCCGATGGAAGGAAAAAAACAAAAATTTGTGCGAAAACACTCTGTGTTAGGTGAATGACATAGACACCTGGCATAGAGTGTAAAACGTAGGTCGTCGATAACTATATATGAGGAGTGTGACGCTCCCAAGAGAACTGACTATGAAAAGATCGACAGACGACGGGTTCTGCCCGGCTGATGAGTCTGTAAGGACGAAACACGTGTCTCGGGCTGTACAAGAGCCTTTACCAGACCACATGACATGTTGGCTCAAATAATAATGAAAGGATCTACAAAAAATTTGTCAAAAACTCTCAGTGTTTCAATCCCTGAAAGGTGCGCATACATTCGTTTCCATTCTCTCATCGTTTGGGGTGCACAACTGGCCTTTACAATGACTCAGGGTAGCTTTCCGATGTATCAGCTTAGCTCCCAGACAAGTAAGGTACCAACTTGCCGAACCCGGAGTGGTTGAAGGTTTAGGAGGACTTGGACGCCACATGAGCGGACCAAGGACCACGTGTGTGCCACTGGACGCCGTTGACCCTTACGCCGCGCACTCCGAATATGGGAAATATACCTGGCGTACCAACGTCGTTTAGGCTTCAGACATTCGTTTTTTAAAATAATTTTGAATTTTTATCGCGAGGTTTTAGAAACTATCGATCTTATGGGTCAATTTTGATCTAACAGCCGTAATCTATCGACTGAAAAGTGGTGATGGACCAGTGCCATTGTACACTATGCCATCACCACATACGCCTCCCTCGCTACAATGCAGGGCTTAATGTGGGGCGGGGTCACTGACGAGGTGGGCGAAACCTCCGAAACACCGGTGTATAGTCCTGGCGTACCAACCTCGTTTAGGCTTCATACATTCGTTTTTGAAATTATTTTGAATGTTTATCGCGAGGTTTTAAAAACAGTCGATCTTATGGTAGATATGTTTACTACAAGGGAATGCTCCAACTCCGTGAAAACTACGAGTGGCAGGGCAATAAGAAGTGGCATGTAAAGAAATACAACAAAAGATAACCTTTGAAGCAGGTGTACAAACTGTAAAGTTGATATGCTGCTGTGATCCACAAATCTGAAAAATATGTCTCAAAAAAGTAATATATAAAGCTAATAAGTAAGACTTCAAAGTAGTCACTGTACCACTTTCGTTGCCACTTTTCCAGAACGAGCAATCGCGGCCATTTTTCCAAGCTAATTCCCAAAATTCAAGAGTAGACCCTGAAAAAAAAAGCTTGAGATCATACCAAAAAACCTATAAAAAACCGGTACATGGGAATCAAAGAAAGACTGCTTGATAGCGAAAAAATTTGGAATTCTTGGAAACAAGCAATGAATAAGTGGACGATCTACGTTTGTTACTTATTCCCGATCGAGTTTACAAGAAGATATCTTGATAAAGAGTAGTATCTGATTTCTACGCAGCCACAGAAGAATTTCTAAACGAGAAGTCAGTGCTTTCTTGTCCGATTTAGCTGATACCACAAGGCTTACAGGAAAGATTTATCCGACTAACGACTATCAACGGACATCACTATCATCAATATCTGTCTTCTCCACGGGAGCATCGTCAAGTGAATGAGGCGCTTCACCCAATCAGTGCTCCTTCACCGAAGATTAGACCTGCACAACAAGGAAGACGAAAACCCCACACAGAGGACGAACAGCCTTGGTTGGTCGACCCTGAAGAAGGAAGGCGTCGCTATAATTACCAAATAAATCTTCATATCAGCCTCCTGATATTAGCTGAATCACAGCGAAACTTTTATAATCGACTATTTTTTGAAGACCTCCCCTAAAATTTAACACATTCTGACAGTATTTTTAAGCTTTTATGAGGTCCTTTATGCCACTTGCGGTGCTAGAAGAACGTTTCGACCTTCTGTTCTCATCAGTAGCACGTTGCCTTTCGGTTCAGCCATTCCCTTGTACGGGGATGTACTCTCTGCATATAAAGAGATTGAAGCCGATTTAGGTACACTCCCTGTAGAGTGAAATCACTCTAGATTGCAGTAATTGAAAAGCCATGAGTGAGTACGGGCAGTGCAACTAATTCGGCGACGATCCCCTAAATGTAGAGAGCATATTCCCGCACAGGAGATTGGCTGAACCAAAAGGCACCGTGATTCTGACGAGGACAGAAGGCGAGAACATACCTCTATCACTACGAGTGCCATGACAAACCCCATGAAAGGCTCAAAACATGCTGTTATCAGAGAAACTACTTCGCAATTATCCCTCTATTTGATCCATCTCAATTTCTTTCACTCTGCGAATACTAGTGTTTCCAGGAGTCAACTCATTTCTCGTTTCCTTCAAGACGTCGTAGAATAGTGGTTCACCACGTCTCCTCACAATGCCGAGAATAGCCCAGCTGCAACGCGCCCCGACGAGCATTACAACCAATTGGCCGTGGCCCACGCCCCAAAAAAGAGGTTTTTTCGCCTCATGCAGGACATCTGTCGGTGTTCCACTTCAAAAGCTGATCAGCGCGCTTCTCCTGACTGACTATGTCCTGACAGCTTTGGTGGCCGTTTCTCCATTCGCATTGAACGAAATCAAAACTGAAACCAAGTCGCAGCGCGGATCCAGCGCTTTTGTGGCGATAAAGGAAAAATAAGAGCAGTCGTTTGACAATCTCCAACAGCTGGCGCAATATCTTCGCTACTATTATTTTTGTTCACAATTCAGTTATGAACGACAAACGAAAATTACAAAAAAAAAATGATTTAAGCTTAAACGGGGTTGATACGCCAGGGTCATACACCGGTGTTTCGGAGGTTCGTCCTCCTCGTCAGTGACCCCCGCCCCACATTCAGCCCTGCATTGAAGCAAGGAGGGAGGCGTATGTGGTGATGGCACAGTGTACTATGACACTGTACCATCACCACCTCTCAGTCGATAGATTTTTTGATGTTAGATCAAAACTAAATCAAAAGAACGGGCTGAATGTGGGGCGGGGGTCACTGACGAGGAGGACGAACCTCCGAAACACCGCTGTATGACCCTGGCGTATCAACCCCGTTTAAGCTTAAATCATTCTTTTTTGGAATTATATTGAATGTTTTTTTCGGGGTTTCAAAAAAAAATCGATCTTTTGAAATAGTTTTGACAAACGAAAAATTTCGATTAGAGTGTTAGTAGGCATTCAAAAGCTGCCACTTCAGGCTACAATCCACGTCGCTGGTTTCGGAAGACTTCTTTGGACGCCGCTACAGGGGGAAAACTCTTGGCTTCAGACAAGCACATATTGCGCCAAACAGAGCTTCTTCTTTGAACTATTCGATAGCGTAGTCCAGTTCATCCCAACGCTGTGCTTATATCCTCAGAAGATCGTTCCTGTGAAATGTAGCAGGCAAACTAAGCTCAATTCCCATAAGTGATCAATGGCCTCCTTTGTCAATCACGTGCGCGTGAGTGAGGCGATCACGTGAACTGCTGACGAGATACTTCTCCAAGCGTTAAGATGCTAAAATCGATGGCCATCGCGTCATCGAACGTGGCTGCCAGCCAGGCGCAAGTGAGTTAGCGAAAGAGGCCAATGATCCCAGATGGGAATCTTTTCAGGAAATAAGCACAGCGCTGGAATCAGAAACGCTTACGCTATCGAATCATTACTGACAGTCCAAAGAAAGTGCTCTGTCCGGCGAAAAGTATGCGCATCTGAAGCGACATTCTCCTCCTGCAGCAGCGTCAAAAGAGTCTTTTCTTGAAACCGGCGCCACGAGGATGTAGCCTGAAGTCTCAGCTTTCGAATGGCCCCTAGCACTCCTGTGAAAAATTTTTCTCCAGCGGATAAGACCAGTTTTCCATTTGCCCGCTCATGACTGGACAGAACCTTTTCTGTTTGGATTTCCTTAGTGAAGACCCTTAACAAAAGAAACTACCATTGAGCGCCGAGGTCAGAAACGAGTCGATCTTTAGAGCAGAGTACGTGTTTGAGGAAATAAAAAGGAAATAAAGGAAAATAGAAGAAAAGAAAAAGAAATGGGACAAGGAAGGAGTAGGGAATACAAAGAAAAGAAAAAATAAGAAACATAGGAGAAAAATAGGAGAAGAAAAGAAAAACGAAATTGGGAAAAGACAGAGAGAAAATCCCACCGGAGAGGTCGAACCCAAGACCACGAGGAACGCGAGCCCGCAGTGCTGCGTTTCTGAGCACGTGCTAGGACAACTCGTCCGTGTGAATGAGAATTAGATGCATCTTGGAGACGGAAAACTCGTCCACGGACGAGTTGCTCGACGGCACGGCGCATCCGTGTAGTAAGCAACGGCATATGTTCCCGTCGCCAGGCGCCAATTGTTAGGAGCAGTATCACACAGCCCATGGAGGAACGCCGTCCGTTCGTCTGTCGTCCGTTACAGCTGTACAACGGCGGCAACGGCAACGGCAAAGGCAACGGCAGCAACGGCGAGGGTCACTCGAGGCGGGCGTCGCTACACTCGTCGGACCACTCCGTCCCCTGCCACTACTTATTTTCTGAGATTTCCAAGAGCTCCGGGACCATCGGCAAATTCCCCGTCGTACGAAGCAATGGTTCGACGCTGCTAAAGCCATTGAATTATGGTTGGTTGCTTACTTGTTTATTTTTCTAGTTATTTAGCCTTCTATAAATTTTTTTACTAGTACAATAGCCCCAAATTTATAAATAAAAGTAATTAAAATTGCGTGATTTAAGCATCGTTCGATTGCGCATTTTCTTGCGAATATTTTGGTATAGAACTTGCCTATACTTGCTTTAACCCTTAGAGGACCAAGAGGGTTATTCGGATGCTCGCCGCGCGACGTCAAACCTCTCGCAACTATTGTAGTGGCGGCATCGCGTCTCGTGGGAAAGCAGGCGCAGGCAGCCGGACACGCATGCGCAGACGTGCAGAGCCGCTTGTCTAACTGCTGCGCAAATGAAGGCACATCGCCGCGAGCCCATCAGCGCTGGCCCTCAAAAGGGTTAGGGTAGAGCTGTCGTGACTACAAATTCCCTTACCACTCATGCACGAAAGGCGAGCTGGCGAAGATGCTAGTGAGCGGCGCGCACGATTAGTGGAGCATTCTGTGGACGGCTCGAGCGCGACTGATCCTCCGAGCTGTTCTCCCCAGATCCTTTCATTGTTATTTGAGCCAACTTGTCATGTGGTCTGGTTAGAGCTCTTGTACAGCCCGATACACGTGTTTCGTCTTTACAGACTCGTCAGTCGGGCAAAACCCGTCGTCTTTTGATCTTTTTATAGTCAGTTCTCTAGGGAGCCTTACAGTCCTCATAGAGAGTCATCGAAGACGAAGGCTTTACACTCCATGTCAAGTGAAATTTCCCCTAACACAGAGTGTTGCGCACTCGATCGTTCTTTGGCTGGTATTTTGATCATATTATACCTTTATTTCGAGTGCTTGTTAAGACCACGCTCAAATTTCAATAGATCCTTTAATTATTATCTGAGCCAACTGTGTTAGGTGAAAATTTCACTTGACATAGAGTGTAAAACGTTCGTCTTCGATAACTCTCTGTAGGGAGAGTAGGCTACCTGATAGAACTGACTATAAAAGATCAAAAGACGCCGGGTTCTGCCCGACTGACTAGTCTGTAAGGACGAAACACGGGTATCGCGCTGTACAAGAGCCCTTACCAGACCACATGACAAGTTGGCTCAAATAATAATGAAAGGATCTATTGAAATTTGAGCTTGGTCTTAATAAGGCACTCGAAATAAAGGTGTTCTCCCCAGCTTTGAACTATGCGAACCTCTTCCCAGCAGTGCTTTCTTCAACTGTATCATCGCTTCAAGCTGCATTAATCTTGCGCGCTGCTTCACTGTCATTTTCCCCTACGCGCCATCCGTGCATGGATAGCGAGAAAATTTGTTCCCAGGACAGTTCCATCTCATAGCAGATATAGGCAAATTCTTGACTAAATATTCGCAAAAAAATGCGCATTTCAACGATGCCAAAAGCATGCAATTCAGATTCCTTCTGGTGGATGAATTTTGGGTTTATTGCTTTACTGCCAAAGCTTGTGGAACGACCCAGTTTTTTCTCCTTCTTCAACGGTCGATTCATTGATGTTCCGGGTGAACCCGTGCCTCGAGGTCCGTGATCATGACCGCTAGCCGTTCTATGTGTTGTTTTACTGTCTAATCGGAACAAGCTGCAGTTCAAAAGACTAATTTTCTACAGACCTCGGCAAAATTAACTAGTATGTATTGAGAGGGTTTCCTTTGTTTAGCCGATTCGAAGTTGGTAGCAGTAGTAGTAGTTCTAGTAGGTAGTTTGATAGAATGTTTTATGCCTTGCAAGAAGTCTGATACGGCATTTCGAGGGGTAGTCCCACGTTTCGGCTTTCTCGCAGGCTTTATCAGTACCACATGCCTTGCGGTTCACCCCTACAACAAAATGGAACGGAGCCGAACATGTATCACTCCACGTCATATGAAAAGATCACTCGATGTTGCGCTCTAGAGTGATTGTCAGTCGATGGTTCACGGTTGGTAAGAACTGAAACGTACGTCTACCACTAACAGATGCCATTCACCAGACCTCTTGAAAGGATTGAAGTATTCAGTCAGAATTAATAGTATTTTAATGCATTTCGCATGTTATATGTTTTCTATATACCTAAGAGAATTGAGTGGTGAACAAAAACGCGGGTTTAGGCGGGAATCGAACTCGCGTTTCATCCCATCCGGGACGCGTGCTCTACCACCACACCGCCCAGACTATATTGAAATCTAAGCACTTTCGTCTACGCGCTATTCGTGCATGAGTAGCTAGCGTATTTGTTCCCAAAGCTCTTGAAGTAAGTTTAGGCAAATTGTATTCAGAGGCTCGCAAAAAAGTGCGCAGTTGGACGATGCCAATATCAGTAATTTTGATTACTTCAGGTTAATAAATTTAGTGCTTATTGCTTTAGTGCTTAGACATATGAAACGACCTAATATGTAGCTGGTCTGGAAAACTTTGATATAAATTCCCATTTGAAGTGCAATTATGAGAGTATACGATAAGAAATGGTTGGTAAGAGCTTTGAGAATTGCGTAGTATTTTCCAGCGATCAGAAATCACTTCGCCTTGTTTCATGTACACTTTCCTAGGTTCTAGTTGTGGAAACGATTAGCAGCTGCTTTTTTTGGGACTAAATCTAGCCTTTTTGAAGCTGTTGTCACTTTCAGAGGATCGAAGTAAAAGTTGATGCAGTTTTGTCTGATCTTATCAAAATTATCCCAGGTTCTCTTATTACTTATATTCTACTGGCTTTTTACAAATGAAATATTCTTGTTTCATAGTTATTAAAGGCGACTGTCGCTTCAATACTGTTTCTTTTATCTGAAGTCTAGATGTACTTTGGTTTTTCTAGATGGGAGGAAAGCGTGGGCGTCCCGCAAATGGCCAACAGGATCGGGTTCGTACACATCTGTTCTTCTCGAAACAAACGGCTCGACCACATCAAAAACGAAAGCACAGAACACAAAGTAGGTAATCCTTTATTATTTCCTTTTGTCACGATCGTATCAATCTATTTCGCGGACTATGAAGTCGTTATGAAGACCTCTTTTTCACTATAGTTGCCTAGCACACTTCTTTACTCCGGCCGTATGTGATGCAGTGGTTAGGGGTGCCAGCCTAACAAGCTTAGTAGATGGTTCGATCCCGCGCCTTAAGCTCATCAAGTACTCTATCCCTTCGGAGTCGGTGAATCCGGTACGGAACTTGTCGGAGCATTGATTTGATAAATCGCGAGTTCGTTATTAATGCTAGAATGCGTCCAATTACCGTTCATTCGATGCCTGATGAAGCCGGATGGTGCGCGTATCCTTGGGAGGGTGATCAATGACTAGAGCTTTGTTATTTTGAAATACCTGTATGATCCTATGTTTGCCTTTTATTATGGAATCCCTTGGTCTAACCGTCCTCGCTACGGTGTGAAGCGAAATCGCCGTACGCGTTTCTACGCTGTTCAGACGACTTGCAGAGATTGGCACGACAGCCAATAAAATTTAGTACTTACTAGGTGCTTTGAAGGAGCTTTATCTTTATTGAAAGGACTTTAATGACGTAAAAAATGTCACTATATGATTTCTTTGAAGTCGCCTCCATTACGGTTCTTCATACTCGTCCGAACCGGCTGCCATCTGAGAAATGCCGTAGTAGCGGAAGGGTTAGACCGGGATTGTTACTTCCTTCCAAAGTATTCTGTAGAGTGAAGTTTCACTAAATTATATAGTCTGCAGAGGGATATGAAAGTGTGGCTAGTGGTGCTTAGTGCGGTTTTGACGCGTAATCGAACCCACAGTCTCCCAGCGCTCTACGACAATCAATGACGAAAGCCCTATGGAACGTTTTTGGCCTGGATATCCTCGAGATTGCAAGGAGACGTGCTCGAAGAGTATCCTACGACGTTCTTGAAGAAGATTTAGTCCTCAAGCAAGCAAGGAGGCGATTCAAATACTGGAAGTACTGGGACCCTCCCAGTAGAAAAAACTGATACAAAGTGATAAAGTGGTAGAGTCTTCGTTCTAGAAATTGGATGACTCAGTCGTTTCCAGTACTTGGTGTCGTCCAGAGTTTGAATAAGAGGATTGCAAGATTTTGGTTGTACTTTAACAGATATTTCATAATTATTTCAGACAAGCTCCATCAAGTTACGCACAAGAAAGACGAAATAATCCAAACGGGTGAATTGGACCCATCAGAATGGACTGGTAAGTTCCCAGAATCTCAGGGAAACAAGTTTTTCCAAAGGCTTTCTTTTTTCAGGCAATCACGAGTGCTTCATTTTGGTCCCATGGCCCAAAGGGATCCGTATTTTTATTACTATCCAAAAGGATGGGATGTCCTTTATCCGGCCTACTTTGGGTTTTTTCCGTATCGAACGAAGTGAGCGCTTATCCCACAATTCCTTTCTTATCTCGCTCTTTTCGCGTTTATCAGCCAGTAGTGCAGGGTTCTTTCTAGCTAGATTCATCCTCTTCAGTTTCAGTTATATTTTTGTAGGAAATTTCGTGGCTCATCGTCTATCGTTTGTATTTGTGCCTTTGGTGTTTTTATGATTCTCGGAGGGAGTCTAATGGCATGTTTTTATTCTTGCACGTTTATTTTTCCTTGACAATTTCTATTGGTGCATGTTTTTTCTTCAGTTTACATGGGGTTTTTCTTGATGCACGATTCACCGTTTTGGACGTGGACAGCTGATCGACGACATCGTCCGCCACCAATTCAAATAGCCGGACCAATACTTTTGGCAGTGGGACCGTACTAGTTTTAGGAGCTATTTGTTTACTCCCTGATTACCTCTAGTGTTAGTATAGTTTATATATCTTGTCAGCCTCTGTAGATCACAGAGGTACTGAGTCTTTATCTACTCTCATTTGAAATTTATCGGCTTCTTTATTGTTCTAGTGTTAACGTGGTGTTTTTTTAGTTTTTTCAAAATGTATTTGCATCATACAAAGCGACATGATGAACCGGCAAGAGTAACGACAATAACGACAACACAGGTATGTGGCGGCCAACCCTCTCTTACAAGTCCTAGTGTTCTTGTTTTTTACTCTAAGAGGCTTAGTCAGTGAGAACTTTTTGCACATTTCTAACGAGTCATCAGTCATGAACTCAGGACAAAAATTTTCAATTTTGATGTTTAATAGTAATGTTATGATGCTACAATTATATGCCAAAGATGCCGAATGATATGCAAATTTTGTACTCCAGGCGAGAGTTGAACCAGCGTCTCACCCTTTCCAGGGGCGCATGCTACCATTACACTGCGGGTGCCACTACGCTGCTACTACTTTTGTTTCGAGGTAAAGCAGAGAGTAGTATGATTATTCTAAATAGATCCAAAAAAAGAATGCTTTAAGCCTAAACGCAGGTTGGTACCCAGGGCCATACACCGCTGTTTCGGAGGTTTCGGCCTCCTCGTCAATGACCCCGCCCTCATTAAGCCTGCATTGTAGTAAGGAGGGAGGCATGTGGTATGGTGATGGCACAGTGTACACAACGGTGGTCCATCACCACCTCTCAGTCGATGGATTTTGGGTGGGTAGAACGAAATTGATACATGGCATTATTTTAAATAGATTCTTCAGAATCTAAAAAACCCTTCCATGGTTGCTTGCTGACAACTGAAATGTCCTTATGTCGAAGAAAGAGTGATAGCAGAGCTGTGTCGTCGGTGATGTGCTGGTAGCATGCGAGCCCGTCGATATGGGTGAAATGCAGGTTATACTCGCGCCGAGTCAGAAGTCTTGCATAATTTGCAGCATCCTCTAATAATTAAGTTAAAGCTAAGCTTATGGTTTTCTGTGTCTGCAGATGAGGCAGTCGCACTTTTTTGCTGTTTGCGAATTGCATCGAAGTCAATGCGTATGGTACTTCGGAAAGACGGCAGTACCTATTCATTGTCAGCAGGGGTTTCTTTGTACGTGAGGCCCAGCTGCACTAGTGGTGGCTTGGCGAAACAAACTTTTTTGGAAAGAGATTTTGTGTGTTACATACCCCTTGCGATTTTCTAGCAGTCTTTTTTTTGGATAGAGCTTCTTCTTGCTATGAATTCAGTAACCCATTCGAAAGCTAAGATCTCGCTTATCCGGGTAATATGCTAGATTTCTAAAAAGGCCTTCTTCATATGCTGTAGCAGTGGTAATAAAGTCATAATTCATATCGCAGTGCTTTTTTTTGCACAATTAGGGTATGTGGATGGTTTTTCATTATGCTAGAGTATTGCTATTTCATAGCACAAATTGGCGATTCCAAAGCTATGCTTGGTTTCTGAGCAAGTCTTTGTAGTGCCGCTGTAGAAGGAAGAGAAAATTGCGTTTCACATTTGATTTTTTTTTCGCACGTAAGAGCTTTATGTACATAAAAAGTATAGGGTTTGTAGAGAGGAACTTGTGGAGTATGGGGATATTTTGAAAGCTTAAAGATTTTCCGAAACCAAATTATCTTATCGCCCCAAAATTCCATAGATAAAAAGCGGTTAATTCGAAAAAAAAAAAACGGACAAACCACGCTTGCTAGCGACTCAGACCTGCGGCGTTTCATGATCTTCTATGAGGAATGTACCTACTAGAATGAGAAAAGCCAGAAAATCCAAAAATTAGGAAAAAGAGGTATAACGAAAACTCTGAAAAAAGTGTGCGCACGCGCCTATTTTCCAGTAGAGACCTCTCTCATAAATGGAATCTAAAGTATGACGATATTGCGCACCTCTTTGCGAAAATCGATCAGCAGTCGTACTCAAAGGGTCAGGTGTAGTACATAAGATTTCTATGCTCACTCTTGCACTGCCGAGACCTATTGTTCATCCAAGATTGGAAGTTGGTGCCAACATGAATGCCATTGACGGGAGTACACTTTACTTCAATGTTATAGTATCTTCCGGCTGTTACGAGAAGGAATCCTATCATCCGCTCCACCTCCAGCCTATCCTGTTTAGAGAATAAGTATGCTCATTCGTCGATCGTTCGACCACATGGCGAAATGAAATTGTATCCACCGTGTAAGTCGCCAAGCTTTTCTTTACACTGAAATTCTTTCTATCGTTTTTTTTTTTTCTTGCAGAATTCCTGGCTGTTCAACTCTATCGTTACATCGCAAGTCACCAAGTAAGCATTTTTGTTGCGAGCCCGTACAATACCTTGCGAGCGCCAGTGTTGGAAGGTAGGGCTTTTTGTCTAAGTTAGTGATTCAGCGTTTAACATCATTTTACAGCAGCTTCGAATATTGGAGTTATTCTTTTTTTGGTTAAGCTAGTAGCATGAAGCTGATAAACAATAAATTCATTCCGGCTAACATCTCGGACGTACTCGTCTTCTTTCGAACCCTGACGATATTGAGGTTTGGTTGCCAATTTGTATTAGGCGATTGAATTCCCCCATCCAACGTCTGCACTATCTGCCCTGACATCAACTAGAGCAAATATCTTCCATTTTTGAGTGTTATATGCCAGATCTAATTTCAAGTGCCTGATAGATATTGTTATGTCTAAAGTAATTTCTATTTTGAGTGCCACTTGCAGTGGTATGATGTTATAGTATGCCCAATAATGTGTAATGACTTGTGCGAAAACCGTGTACGGTCAGTCGGGTCCGAACCCACGATACTCACTCTTTCCGGGGAAGCGTATGCTAACCGTTTGCATTTACCGACGCTCGTGTTGCATAGCACTCTTATTTACGCACACCAACATTAAGAACGGAAAGAGTGAGCATCTGGGTTTGCATCCCGGCCTGAACGCAAAACGTTTATTGCGAACATGCACTCCACATATTAGATATTTTTTGTGTCGTCATGTGCCTGTTACGGGCCTTAGCAGGTGCAGTACCACGTGTTCGCCGTATGATTAATCCAGTCGTGGCAGGAACTTTCATCTGGGTCGTTCATAAGTTTGGCACGAGACATAACACCAAATTTGCTAGCAAAAGTATGTAGATTGCTGCTTCTAGAATAGTTAAACTGCACATCTTCTGCGACATTTTGGTTACAATTTGCTTTACTGCTTGAGATTGCATTGCCTTGGAACTCGTTAGCTTTCTACATGCACCACTGGCGAGTAGGGAAATGCTATGAGCGGCGCGCAAGATTAGGAGCTTTCGTGGATGGCCCTGAGCGGGACATCTCAGACTTTTCTCTCCAGCTTTGAGCCTCTCCAAACACTCCAGGTCTCATATCTACGCCGCCATAGATCTTCCCTACGCTCTATTCGTCATAGTAGCAGTGAATTGTCAAGAAGTTTAT